>JAOSBP010000009.1:2073006-2088326 GCA_027563825.1 Erythroxylum mucronatum
ATAATTAATATATTGTGTTTTGCATATTGTTTAATATACTTTAAATAATATTTATATGCATAAATAATTTTTATTACGAAATAAAATATAGTTAAAATTAAAAGTGCTTTTTTATTTTTATGTTGCCAAACAGTCTACTGTATGAAACTCTTTCAAAAAAGGCTCTTTTTTAAATGTCAAACAATCAACTGGCTTCTTAGAAAAGTTCTTCTCAGAAAAGATATACCAAAAAAAGCTCACCTGATAAAAGCTCTACTGGTGTAAGCCTATCAAAACATATGCTCAATATTCACAATATTGATTTCAAGGATGATAATTGAACTTTTTTTGTTTTAAGTTATTACTATTAAATATAGAACTTTTTAAGTTATTAAAATAATATTTTGATTATTTATAATAATAATAATCATTAATGATCACTAAACAATGACTGCTAAATTAAGAAGTAAAATATACTTTAAAAAGAAATAAAACATACTTTAAAAAGAAAAAAGTTATTAATTACTAATATTTTATTTCGTCAACACTTTCATATATAAATTTTTATTTTAATTTGATTTCTTATATAGAGAAATTATGCATTTAAAACAAGAACTTTACTACATGATTGCTCCTTAATTAGTAGCACTAGAGCTAAACTAGAAGAAGTCTTTACCATGCAGATTGAAGCATACAGAGACCGGGCAAAAGTGATAGAGGAAGAGGTAAGAAGAATGATGAGGAATGAAAGGGCAGAGCCATTGGACCTACTTGAACTTATTGAGAACACTCAACGGTTAGGATTGGGGTATCGCTTTCGTGACGAGATAAGGGCAGCCCTTGATAGATATGTTTCTTGTGAAGGAATGAATGCCAACAGAAACGACAGCCTACTTGCCACTGCTCTCGCCTTCAAGCTTCTTCGACAACACGGTTATGAGGTCTCTCAAGGTATTAAAATAATAATAAAAGTCCTCAGGCTTCTAATTTTTCGTAATTAAGTCGTTCAGGTGTAATTTCTATTTTAAGACATTCGATTAATTTCTGTGCAATCACAGATGTGTTCAACAATTTCAAGGATGAAAAAGGTAATTTCATGGAGTCCCTAGGGAAGGACATCAAGGGAATGCTAAGTTTGTACGAAGCTTCACATTTTGCTTTTCAAGGAGAAATTATCATGGACGAGGCCAAGGCATTCGCTAAGTTGCATCTTAAAGATCACATACAAAACATAAGGGAATGCCAGGCAGAACAAGTGAAGCACGCACTGGAATTCCCGTCCATTCGTAGAACACAAAGACTGGAAGCTCGGTGGAGTATTGAGGCATACAGTAGAAGTGAAGATGCTAATCAGGTTCTGCTTGAACTTGCTGCAATTGATTTCAACATGGTACAGTCTATACTTCAGAGAGATATTCGAGACGTGTCAGCGTAAGACAGACCGAGAACAAACATTCAAAATGTTAATAATATGATATGAGGTGATTTTGATATGAGGTGATTTGATTCAACTGATTCTTTTCTTTTATATTATTCTTCATAAAGGTGGTGGAACGGTATGAATCTGACGAGCAAACTAAGTTTTGCCAGAGACAGATTGATGGAGTGTTTCTTTTGGACAGTTGGAATGATATTCGAACCTCAGTACAGTTACGCTCGCAAAGAACTAACCAAAGTAGTAATGTTCATAACAACTATTGACGATGTATATGATGTTTATGGTACTGTTGATGAATTGGAGTTGTTTACTGATGCTGTCCAGAGGTAATCCAACTAAAAGACATTCTTATTCTTTACCATGTTCAGTTGGTGAGTAAAATAATTTATGCTATCTAATTTTCCTGCAGATGGGACGTAAATGCAATTACTACTCTCCCAGATTATATGAAGTTGTGTTTCTTCGCTCTATATAACACTGTCAACGAAATGGCTTACCATGTCCTAAGCGAGAAAGGAGAGAACATTCTTCCCTACCTAACAAAAGCGGTAAATTAAGCTGTACTTTACCTTCTTTTTTTTTCGATGGTCATTAGTTCAAGTAAGGTTCTTTGCTAAGGTATATAAGGTGCCATTTGTTTTTCGTTTCAGTGGGCTGATTTATGCAAATTATTCCTCCAAGAAGCAAAGTGGTTATACAACAAACACACCCCACCATTTGAGGAATATATGGAAACTGCATGGATGTCTTCATCAGGGCCTCTTCTATTAGTTTATGCAAATTGCTTACTAAGTGAAAATATCACAAAGAAGCAGCTTGAAGGTTTAGAAAAGTACCATGATTTCTTGCGTTGGCCTTCCACCATCTTTCGGCTTTACAATGATTTGGCTGCATCATCGGTAATGTTCTTTTACACTTGTTAAATGCCGTCAACCCCTGTACTTATATATCTCAAGTTGGTGATTGACATGTTTACCAGCGCGGTAATACAGGCCGAAATTGAAAGAGGAGAAATTGCAAAAGCTATTTCCTGCTACATGAATAACAATGGTGTCACTGAGGAACTCGCTCGAGAACATCTAAGAAATTTCATCGATGAATTGTGGAAGAAGATGAACAAGATGAACAAGGAGAGACTTGATGAGACTTTGTTCCAAAGACCTGTTATTGAAACAGCTAGTAACCTTGCCAGAATCGCACATTGCGTCTATCAGTACGGAGATGGGCATAGCAGTCCAGATAACCAATCAAGGCAACGAGTCCTATCTGTGATTCTTGAGCCTGTTTCATGGGGAAACATATAAGATCTCTCTCTTTTTCTTTTAAATTTCATCATGTATGAAAGATGAAAGAAAAGAGGAATAGGATGAGAGAATTTATAAATTTGTATTGTATATTGCACACAACTGTTGTATAGTGCTTATCAATTTATAGGTACAAAATTAGGCTACTAAATATTAAGGTTATAATATGTACATTAACATTCTCCCTAAAACTTAAGTTGGTACAGAATTTATAAATTGGAGTATGGAAACTAGGTCGTAAAAACGTTGAGGTGTATGAGCTTTGGTGACTATATCAACAATCTGATCTTAAGAAGTGATGGAAATGAGACTAATTTTGCCCTACGAACATGATGATGCACAAAGTGATAGTCATTCTCAATATGTTTGGTGCACTCAGTATTGACTATTTGGATAATACTATGATTATCACAATAGAGCATATTAGCTAAGGAAAAAGAGAAACCCATATCTTGAAGAAGCAAATTTAGCCTGAAGAGTTCGTAAGTATTATCTGTGACAGCTCAATATTCTACTTTAGTGCTTTATTGAGAAATTATAGTTTGCCTTTTGCTATGCTAGAAAATTAAGGAGGTTTTAAGGAAGAAGCAGTAACATGTGGTGAAGCATATGTTTGTGGGATCTCTATCCCACTTATCGTTAGAATAAGCTTTTAACTCACTAGTATAATCATTTGAGAAGTGGAGACCGTGTAACAAGGTACCCTTGATATAACAAAGAATGCGAAGGACAACTGCAAAGTTAGTTGTCCGAGAAGTAGACATAAATTGATTGACAATATGAAATGAATATGCTATATTAGGACTGAGTGATGGTAAGGTAGACATGACTTCCTACTAGTTGATGATAGAGAGTAGCATCAGCTAGAGGAGTACCATCAATAGTTATGAAATGAGCAATTGTTTTTTTTTTCGAGAAATTAAAAAATTCTCATTAATGAATAGAATTTTACAATGGGTGGATAGCTAGAGAACAACTTGCTCCCATAACACAAATATACCAAACGACGACGTGCTCCCATTATACAGATATACCAAATGATGACACTTTACATAACTAATGACAACCAAAAGAGTAAAACAGTCTCCTTCTTTACGGAAAACCTCCCAACATTGCCCGATTAGGGTTGGCAATGGTTAAGCGGCAAGGGCGAGGAAACTCTGTTGGCGAAGGGCCCCTCTCTTGTCGACTTGCGACAGCAAACATTGACAGGTACTGGTCCTTAGATCATCGATTAAGATTAGAATCTTTCAAGAATATAACTCATTTTCTCCAAATTTCAGCGGGGAGACAGATCTTATTGAGGCGCTTGCGAACGGTAAACCCAGCTTGGAAATACCATCTAAGTAGGATTTCTCCAGTTTTCTTACCCTTTGCTACTCCTTCTGATAACTCTCTCCTCAGAGAGCTGATAAGCTGGCTTCTAATCAGATCCTGTGTCATGTGGGGAGGAGACGATCTGGGTTATCTTCGTTGGAGGATGTAACAGATCACTACAGATGATAGAGGATCTAGGTACTTCTTCCTTATATGCTGCATAGAGCCTTAGCACTGAGATCTGGGTTCTGCAAGTAGAGAGGTGTGAGCAATTGTTTTAATTATAGTGCTACAAGTTTTTTCATTAATGTGTTGCGCACAAGAGATAAGTTCAGTATCATACTTGATTTTAGATAAATAATACCTAAAGGAGTTATAAGTGACTTCGAGGCCTAAGAAGTAACTCAAAAACCATATCTTTCATCTTAAATTGATGCTTAAGAAAGGTTTTAAGATCTTGAATGCCTTGTAAATCATCTCTGACAATGATCATATCATTCACATAGAGAATGCATCCTATGGTAGTCTTACCAATGAATAAGGCATGATCATAAAAGCTCGACTAAAAGCTAAACTGAGATATTGTAGAGCTGAACTTGGCAAAATAAGCCTTAGGAGCCTACTTTAAACAACATAAGAACTTGTGAAGACAAATACTTTACGTAGTTGATAGTCATTGCCAAGTGGAGGTTGTATAGATACCTCTTTAGAGAGATCTCCATTTTAAAAGCCATGTTGAAATCCATCTAGAATAATTGCCACTTTTTAGTTAAAGTAATAGCTATGGGGCTATGCACTAAAGTGAGTCAAGAAATAAGAGCAAATGTTTATTCATAAGTAATAACATATTCCTACGTGAATCCTTTTGATACAAGTTTGGCTTTGTATCAGTCAATAAAACCATCTACTCTAATTTTGATTTTATATCAATTACAGATTTATTTGAAGGTAAGTCAACCATGTCCTATATACGAGTACTACTTAAGGTTTGAAGTTATATTTTTGTTGCTTTTGCCAAAGAGGATTAGTTATATTACCACGCCCTATCTCCCTCCTTGTGCCATTTGAACTTTTAGTTTTTGTTGTTCTCAATTGATCTTCGCTAAAATGTTTGTTTCTTGAGTTAGTTAAAGATCCAATCATATTTATATTATTTATCATCAAAAAGGCATTGTAAAAGAATTTCGTGTTTCTATTTATGTTCTTTATCATCATATTTAATGTTCTGTAACTTTTCTACTTGGCAATAAATATTCATCCTAATAAGTATGCCAAGAAGATTGGAGAGGAAGAAGATAACCCTATCTACATGATGCAACAATCTTGTTTCATGTTAAAGACCAAAAAGCCAGTAGTCACATGACCATATGTCAATCTTTAGTTGCTCCTAGAAAAGTACCACAGGCCAATTCCAGCCCTAAATTACAAAGAACAATCAATTCTCTTCACAAGGATATATCTGAAATCTCTCTCGGAGAAATCTATCAATTGGCTTTGGTGACATTGGATAACTTATGTGAGCAGCATAAGTTCTTCAAAGTTATGCTAAAAAGTGGAATTGACCCAAAAGATCAGTATAAAACAACATTCTACATTCCTAATGCCCAGTACCAATAGATAGTCATGTCATTTGGCCTAAAAGTCAGGCATATTATTGTCTGAAAGAGCTAATTGAGAAAAGTAGGAATGATAGTGTTACACTCATAACTACCCAATTATTAGTTAATATGTCACTAAATGGCATAAACATTTTCAAGTTGATAAAAATTTTTAATAGTTAAAAATATGATAAATAATACTCACAAGATTTTTGCTTGAGAAGATATAACACCATAACTGTCTCATATTTGTAAGTATGGTAAACATATTTAGAAAAACTCCTAAATTTGGGTTTAAAAATAACGACAAAATACACGATAGTAATTAAATGATATTTACACGATGATTCAACCTAATTCTTAAACTTGAATCAAACTAATTAAATTTAACTCAAAATAATAATTAAAAATAATAACGAAATGCATGTAATTCTTAGACTAGGTGTTAAATTATTTTAAATTATTAATTTAAGTTGAAATTAGTTGATTCTTGCCTAATTTAAGAATTATATGTATTTCATTGTTATTTTTAATTAAAGTTTAAGAGAATAAAAATTTCTAAAAATTGAAATTTTATAATAATTTTTTCAATAATTTTAAAGTTTATGAAAAAAATAAGGTTTCTTACACTATTAAGGTGGTTTATCTTTTTATCATAATTTTTATTAATTCTTACAATATTCAAGAAAAGACTTAATTTTGTCCTACCGACTAAAAATCAACCTTTGACGAATTATGATAACTTATGTGCGGAATCACTCATTTAACTCTCGTAATTAATAGAAACTAGATCTGGTTCAAACAACTACAGTGTAACATCTTAAGTATGCACGTGAACATACAACGGTCACAGATCACTTTTCGCTCCTCGTTTCTATTTTTTTGCGTTTTTCGTTTTTAATATCGTCGTTTCATTGATCTGTTTCTGCTCAACAGTCCCTCTATTTTATCGCAGTTTTTTCATCCACTCTCCTGCGTTTTGGGTTTGTTTGTTTGTTTTTTTTATAATTGTCGTTTTGCTTATTCTCCGCGTTTCATGCTCTCAAACCAAGCGTTTTGAGTTTTCTTGCCTTTGCCACTTCCCATCTGTTTTGTGCAACCTAGGCTATGTCGCATTGTCGGTCTATGCTCATTCTCTTTCATCGTCGTTTCTCGTATAATTCCTTGCGTTTTGGTTAGATAATCGTTCTTTTGGAAGAACGCCTTCTTCCTTTCTCATCTTAAAATGTATCTCTTCTATTCAGTGATCTCTCCTTTTCCATCTTGAGACTTTTGAGTTTTGACCCCATGCCGTTTTGCCCTCTCTCTTTCATGGACCGCCTTGTCGTTTAGTACTCATTGTTTTATTTACTCAACATTCACTATTAAGCACCCTCCTTATTTTCTTTATTCACAAATCAGTCCTACTTTACTTTGCATTCGTCCTCTTATCACTTTCTTTTTGAGTTTCAGTCCAAATCTTCACTAATTTTCATATTCAAGTTTTTTTTTCATCTGTGCTGTTTTTTTGCATCTTTGTTGATGTTGCAATATTTTCAGGTTTGTTTTCAGTTTTTATATTACAAATCTCAATCAAATTTTATTAAAAACAAAATGAAACTAAGAACATAGAACAGAAACAGAAAAACAACAATAAAAATAGAAATAAAACTAAAATTTATCTAAATTTGCGTCAAGTCCCAACAATTGGTCAATTGATATTACAATCCATGATCTGTTTACTTGAAATTAGACTGTTGTTTATCCCCATATTTACCGAGAGCACAACAAATGTACTTATTGGCTAGATACCTATGCATCACATTTTGATATTGGAGTCACTCATTTTAATACTACACTTATTGGGTGTCAAAATGTCCTATTAGAGGATCAATCATAGATCTATTTCTCTCGTCTTTTTTTCTAATATGTATCGTTAGTTTCCATTAAAAAAAAGTAGAAGAAAGAAAGCAGATGTGACCAATCCAAAACAACAAATGCCGCACATTTAAAACGTCAATAAGAAGGGTCAAATTCACAATTATGTATAGTATAGTGTGGTTGAGTGAGAGAGAGAGAGAGAGTCTGCAAAATAAAGCGACAAAGATGTGAGAAATATCAATTCCCACGAAACTTGTAATTGGTCACGTGTATTGTATACAAAATGTTTTGGCAGATAACATAAAAGAGTCCCGTGAGATAGTTGATTATTTATCTTAGTTTTTATATTTTTAATTCGTTCACTCTAATCCCTGTGTTTTGTAATCTCATTCAAGATGTCTATTTGAAGTTTTTCAGACAAAATTACCCTTGTATTCAAATAATAATAAAAAATCCAAAAAAATCTGTATTCAAATAATTCAAGGGTAATTTTGTCCGAAAAAATTCAAATGAACATTTTAAATGAGATTACAAAACACAGAGGTTAGAGTAAACGAATTAAAAATACAAGAATTAAGATGAATAATCAACTATATCACAAAAGTTCTTTTATGTTATTCGCCAAATGTTCTCATTAAAAAAGGGCATTTGGCTGTCATTTATACCCTAAAATTCACCATATTCTAAACACAACCAGATAATTGCGTGAACAAGAAAGTAACCCAAGTTGGTTGCGTGTTTGAGACGGGGAGGGAGATATTGCAATGCAGTAACATTATTGTCTGGCAAGCGAGAAAGTCGCAGACTTAGAGTTGGACTGGAAGCGTTATGATCGATGAGGCATGTTAACGTCAAACACGACAGGCGTGCTTTTACTGTTCTGTCACCCTTTATTGTAATACAATCTGACGATTGATTGCGATCCAACTTCTTGGGATTTGGATTTGGCGTAAGCAACTACGCTGAGAGAATTATTATTATTTATTTATTTTTGATGAAAAGGAAAGAAGAACTAGTTATAAAATATATCGGGAAAAACAGGTTCTCGACTGATTCTCAACGAGGATAATATGACACCCTAGTGGGGCTCCTCGAAATAAGTGACTCTGATAGTAAAATGGACAGCGTGGTGCGCCAGTCAGTCGGTACAGTGGTTACTCTCTCGGTAAATATAACTATAAGTAACAGTCCAGTTGCAGGAGAGAATTATTTCAAATGTCTTGAGTCAGCATTACATATAGTTGTCTTCCCAACCTAGCCTTGAAGGCCAAGTTATATGATCTGTCATTGCATTATTAATACTATATGAAGTCCAGATTAGTAGACCCGAGTTGCTCAACTTAAATAGTAATGTCAGGAGCCTTTTATGCCTCTGCAGACCAAGCAAGGATGAACATGAAGACATACATACACAGTGAATCAATACGCACAGCAATCATTCCAACTCCACATCCACAAACCTCCAAGCATTCTTATTCCACACGCCTCTTGCATTGGAAGGAGTTTCGTGCACCTGCAAAAGTTTGATGGACTGATCGACCAGGAAAAAGGAAAGACTATTTCAATCGCATGTATTTGAGAACAAGGCTCATGCTCAACCATACCTAAACGTTGTATTTGGATGTACGACGACTGAGATGAGAAACCAATGGCTTCACAAAATATCTTCACCCACGTGGATATGTGTGACTGGATTGTAACGTAGAGGCATGCTTACTTTATGGGTACGTATGACCCTTTCCCCACCTGTTGGATAAAAGCAACACACCTTTACCATTTCAAAAGGTGGAACGTCCACTCTAGGCGTCCCACTCTGGCCGACATTATGTAAGGGAGGTAAATCACGATTTGATTCCAGCCAATTTTTTAGAAAGACAGCCTAGTGTTCGGTGTGCACAAAGAATCGATCCAAACTACGCTTTATTTATGCAAGTGCTTATTATCATCCAGA
Organism: Erythroxylum mucronatum; assembly: GCA_027563825.1. NCBI lineage: Eukaryota > Viridiplantae > Streptophyta > Magnoliopsida > Malpighiales > Erythroxylaceae > Erythroxylum > Erythroxylum mucronatum. The sequence goes on from JAOSBP010000009.1 coordinate 2,082,454, forward strand.
ATACGAATAAATATAATTCTCACTTGATGATTTTTGCTATATTCTACGACATTGATGACATTAATTACCTAACAATATATATTCGACCCTTCATAGATTCAAAGATTTCATATTAAAACTTGTAAAATTTTAACAATACGTTATTTTGGATTTAAAAAAGATTATACGAAACTAATACAATATAACAGAGGAATTGTATCACAACCAAACAATATCATAAAACATTAGTATTAAAATGAAAATATGTCAAATTACAAGAGACCTTAATGTGATTGATTGATATTTTTTATGTTATATTAATATTTAATTAATCACAAGTGTATGCCGTAGTTGTAGTTAGTACAGACAAAGTATGAGTAAGTATTAGTAATTACCTTTTTCTATTATTTAACTTACGAATTGGATGTTTCATTTTAAAAAAAAAATAAAATTTAAACAAATAAATTAAGATTGAAAACAATAATGAACATAAAAGTAGGAGGAAATTGCTTAAAAAAATAAATATCAAAGATTAGTATACAGGGGATGAATCCCCCCTAAAAATCGTTAAATAATTAACTTTTTATTAGGCAATTATTTCATTGATTATTGGACCATGAAAATTCCTATTTAATGTTGATAACTCTCTCAAGACTATTAACAACTAATTCATCGATTGATTAACATAAATCTTTCTAGTTAAAACCTTTAGGATTGCATTGTCGACTTATGAATTCTGTTATTAAGTTTGATTATAATCCATGAGATTTATATCAACCTATCTCTATATTTATAATTAACTCCTTTCAATTATGATAAATTTATTCATATAAAGAATTTCTTAATTTCAAGTACATGAGATCAAATTATGCACTAATATTTCAAATATATTATAACAAGAATAAAACGCATAATTGAATCATATTAAATCAATCAAAATAATTATATTGAATAAAAGATTAAGACATATCGTATTATAAACTAGGATTCATCACACCTAGACACTAAAACTGTTTAATTACTTGTAATAGAAAACGAAATCAAATATAAACATCTAGAAAAACTAATAAAAAATAAAAAGTTTATAATTTTAAATTTCCGTTTCTATTCTATCGAATCTTCTTATAAGTTTAGATTTGACGTAACCTTCTATCGAATCTCTTTCAATATTAACTTCGTGTTTTCATAATCACTCTGATCAAAATCGTCACTTAGATTCAATGTTAACTTCGTGTTTTCATAATCACTCGATCAAAATCGTCACCTCTATGAGATAACTCTCTTTTATTTGCCTTCATTCACCCTCTTTTATAGTGAAATCTAGGATTACTAAGACATACACAGTCACTTATACGAGAGCAGCTTAATCGAGTGAGTTTAGAATTTAAAGTTAAAATGAGGCCCTTCTTTTTCTGTCGATTCTAAACATAGCAAGTTGGAATCCCAATGTCTGAGGCGAAAGAGCTTAACTTACCATCGCCTAGTGCTTTTCCTAACTGGCATCTCGACCTACTCAAGGTTGATGTAAAAAAAGAAACCCCTGATCTCAGTCCTGATTGGGATTGAGCCATGGCATTAGCAAATGTTTTGATGCAAAGTATGTAATCATTAGAGACCATCATTGAACTACTTTGGTAGGACAGCATCCTGGACCCACCCATCCAAAACACTCAGTAGTTCAGTACGACTACTGCTAATTCAAAATAATCAATAACAATATGGCACACATTCCAAAGCATCCAAAAATGTCCCTTCGGAATTGAATTTCAACTTCATGTGGGTATGAAATTCAGTGGTGCTCTTGAATTGTCCAGCTGGCATTTAATTCCTTCTTATCTGTCAAGCACAGTTCCCACTTCACTTTCTCTCCTTAATCTCAGCTGGAATCGTCCATGCTAAGCGCTCCCACATTTTGACCCGATAGATCAACGAAGGAGACTTCACTATTATGGTGATGACGAAGAAGACACGGAATTTCAGCTTATAAGTATCACGGGAAAATAGCAGGTGGAGTAGTTGAGGAATGACAAGAGTAAGTGTGAGTGGTCTTTCATTCTACTTGCGAGGAAGGGAAAGATGGGACCTTTATTTTTTAAGCTTGTACGGCCGAGACAACTGGACAGTGCAGTGAAACAGCTGGATGGATAAACGTGGAAGGAAGGGATTGGCGAGTATCGGAACACATACCCTCTTTCTGAACAAGGACATGTCCTTGTGTGGTGCTTCCTAATAAGTGCCCTTTACAAAGTGGGCATCACCAGCTTTAAGACAGCTAAGTGGGCAACAGTAACAACGGCTACATTTTTTAATTTTCTGTGCACAAATCCTACGTGGCAGATGATGTGGCCTAATAAGGTGATTACGTGGATATGAAGACATTAAATGAAATCGAGGCTCCTTGGTCCTTTCCTTTCTACTCTTGTGGAGGAAGCCAAGCAACACTTGGCTATAAAACGCCCCATCCTTCTTAGTTTCACTCATCTCTGTGAAGCATTTCAGAGTAGACCCTCTACTCTCTCCTCCGTCTCTTTCTCTTTCTCTGTCTGGTTCTAGTATATCTACAATGTCTGCCCTTGTGGGATTGTTTGTGGGTCTTTCTTTGGTGGGTTTGGTTAGCTCAGCCAAGTTTGATGAGCTTTTCCAGCCTAGTTGGGCTCTGGATCATTTCACATATGAAGGAGAGCTCCTCAGGCTCAAGCTTGATAACTATTCCGGTAAAGAAACACATATGGAGTTTGAAACTTTACTCTGGTCCCTCTCCACTTCGTAGCTTTTGCATGTACTATGCATCTCCAGTTGGTTACTTTGGATTGTTATGACATAGCTGAAATGCAGCATTGGTTTCTATGTTCATACAGAGTAGAGTAGAGTATACGATGGTGTTGCTATTTTGTAGTCTCATGTTGGCTGATTGTTCTTTTATTTTTATTTTTAATTCAGGAGCTGGATTTCAATCTAAAAGCAAGTATTTGTTTGGGAAAGTCACTGTTCAAATTAAGCTCGTTGAGGGTGATTCTGCTGGGACTGTCACTGCTTTCTATGTAAGTGCATATCTTGAGATATCTTCTTTTGTATTATTGAGGTAATAAATGATTACAGCTTAGCTGGCTATATTGATGACATGGGTCCCCGTTCATCATGGCTATGCTAGTGTACTGTTGCTGATACTAACCTGACCATTTCAATCTGTGGATCAAAATACGATAGGAACCAGTATGGGTTGTGGTGCATGTCACAATCTTGATGTTGAATGACAAAATCCTTTCTGCTTTTACTTTCTGATAACGATGTTTATGTGATTTTATTTGGTTTATACAGATGTCATCGGATGGCCCAACCCACAATGAATTCGACTTCGAGTTCTTGGGTAACACTACGGGTGAACCATACTTGGTGCAAACCAATGTGTATGTTAATGGTGTAGGCAACAGAGAACAAAGATTGAACCTGTGGTTTGATCCCACCAAGGACTTCCACTCCTATTCCTTTCTTTGGAACCAGCGCCAAGTTGTGTAAGCGTCATCGTCACTAGCTTTTCTTTATGTGCGTAAAATACATTTTCACATCATCTCCAACTTTGTCGGATACACACACATACGGGTTATGTTTGCACACGATTCTAAATGCTCAACCTTATCACCTTCGTGTCCTGGTCCTAGTCCCTAAGTTACCCTGGTACCCAGAATAAAGGACGGTGGACATTGGATGATGCGATACGGTCCCAGGCAAATTCTTATAGAGATGCCGACAAATTTGTAGCATGATCGTAATTTGGCGTATAGCTGTCCGTACAAAGACAAGCATCAAACGTTGCTTATATAGTAGCTTTACAATGTTTCCCACATTTCTGTGGTGTCTGTTAGTTTGTGCAATGAAAATTAACTATGATAGATGATTTGGCTTTAGGATTATCTGTATCGTGAAACTGAAAATGAGTTGGTTTTCTGTTCAGCTTTTTGGTGGATGAGACCCCGGTTAGATTGCACACAAACATGGAAAACAAAGGAATTCCTTATCCAAAGGACCAACCAATGGGAGTTTACAGCTCAATATGGAACGCAGACGACTGGGCCACACAAGGTGGTCGTGTCAAAACAGATTGGACTCACGCACCCTTTGTTGCGTCGTACAAGGGTTTTGAGATCGCAGCTTGCGAGGTCCCAGCATCAGTTACGTCAGCTGATGGCGCTAAGAAGTGCAGCAGCAATGGTGAGAAGAGGTACTGGTGGGATGAGCCCACTTTGTCTGAGCTCAGCTTGCACCAGAGCCATCAACTCATGTGGGTTAAGGCTAACCACATGGTCTACGACTACTGCACCGACACAGCTCGGTTCCCAGTCACTCCTGTTGAGTGTCTGCACCACCACCACTAGTCATGGCAGCAGATCCATGATTCTGGGCCAACTGGGTTCTTGTGTTTAGTGTTCTTGTAAAAATGTAAGAATGAGAGTTATATAAAACATGTACTTCATGTTTCATTTTGTTGATCTACTCTCATACAAATTAAATTGACGAACACTGAACTTTTGCCCTGACAAATATTTTAAGTTATTTTCCCGTCACGGCTACACCTGAAGCTCCCATAACTGCAACACTAATTCGTCAAGCTTGTTTTCGAAAAGATTCAAACAAGACAGCAGCAACACTGGATAAACCAAAACCATCCTTGCCAAACAATCTCTGACAAACAAGAACATGAAGCATGCTCTTGGTGGGCGGCCTTTTTTAAGTATTGGAACCCAAGTATCATCCTAATTGCCGGAGGTACCATTCAATGCGTCACTTTGAAGAGTTGCAGCAAGTTGAAAAACTCCTCCTCCTGGGCTAGGGGACACCATGCTTTTGCCATTGACCATGTCATCAGCTAGTGTTTCTGGACTGATATTGAAGGACGGGACTTGGTTCTTAACCTTTTGGAGCATCCCCATGAACATTCAGAGCAACACGAGAGATAGATCACAAGAGAATGTTCTGGTTGTCAATACCTCTACTAAATGACAAATGTATAGCTCTCAAAGCCATCTGCCATGTTTCACGAGCGTGGGAAGACATGTCGGACAATAAAATAAATCATGTGATATATTGGGACAATAAATCATGTGATACATCCGTGAAAAGTTAATTTTATTTCGTTAACATGACAATTTTAGAATTTTTATTAAATAATAATATTAATAAATAAATAAAAATAAACATTAATTAATATAATGTTTGTAGTCTATTAATTCATCTTTATTTTTTAAAATTTATGAAAAAAAGATCCATTGATTTGGGATAATTTATGCTCTGGTGGATGTGAATAACAGATTTTATATCTTACTTCAAAAAAAAAAAAAACAGAATTTATATCTAAGTTATTTGATCACTATGTTTTGTTTTATCCTTTTCATTTTCAAACTAGAGAAGGAAAGAAATATTATTTTGTTTTGTCTTACGTTATTGCTTGCTCATATCTCCGGTTCTGCTTCAAACATTCGCTTTATATTTCATTTTGTTATGCCTATTTAGTATAGCTTGTGTTGGTTATTACGTTGCTGTCTCCGGTGGTTGGAGACGGAACGGGACAGAAATTTAGAGATGGAATGGAACAAAAATTGGAAACAGTGAGGTGTTTGGTTATGGTGGACAGAACAGAGAAATCTGTCTTTATCTTGAGGACAGAATGTGTTTGGTTGCAGGGTACACAATGAAATAATAATAATAAATTTGAATAAATTGTCATAATAAATTTGAATTATAATAAATACAAATTATATAATAATAATAATAATAATAATAATTTTTTGAATAAATTGTAATAATAAATACAAATTATATAATAATAATAATAAATTTGAATAATAATAAATATAAATTATATAATAATAATAATAATAATAATAATAATAATAATA
>JAOSBP010000009.1:2088606-2109897 GCA_027563825.1 Erythroxylum mucronatum
AATAAATTGTAATAATAAATTTGAATAATAATAAATACAAATTATATAATAATAATAATAATAATAATAATAATAATGCTAATAATAAAATTTGAGTAATAATAAATACAAATTATATAATAATAACAATAACAATAATAATAATAATAATAAATTTGAATAATAATAAATACAAATTATATAATAATAATAATAATAATAATAAATTTGAATAATAATAATAAATACAAATTATATAATAATAATAATAACAATAATAATAATAATAATAATAATAATAATAATAATAGTGGCTGGAGACAGGGGCGACTTGTCCCTGTCCTCCCTTTTTGGGGAGGACAGAAATTTGTGTCCCTGTCCCCCGGAGATAGGGGACGGGGACGCGGAGACAAGAAGCAAACACCTACGAAGACAAGATTTTTCTGTCTTGTCCACTGTCCTCAGAGACAGGGACACTATCCAAACGCAGGGTTAGGGTATGAGTGATGACTTTGATTTTTAATAATAGAGTAAGTGTTAGTCCTTCAATGAGTTTTGACTTTTGAGTCTAAAAGGAGAGAAGACATTGACAGATAGAGAATATGCTCTTGGAATATTGAGACCCTTAAAAGGAAGACCTTGAAACTAGTGGAGATTTAGTGGAGATTTTAAACAAATATAAGATTCGTATAACGTGCATCCAGGTGACAAAGTTGATGAGAGAGTTGATGAGAGCTAAAGCAAAAGAGATTAATGAGTTCAAACTTTAGTATTCAAGGTGTTTGAGGCAACAAAATGATGTAGGTTTCTTAAATATCAAGGAACTCATATTTTAAAGCCCCAACATATACCTTGGAAGTATTATAGCATATCTAGGGTATATTAAGAAGTGAACATAACAAATTGAGTGCATCTAAGTATAGTAAGAGACATAATGGTACTTAATGTAAAAGATAAGGGTAAATGGATAATTTGTTCGCGTCGGCATGGACATACATACTTAGACATGAAATATGTATAGAAAATTTTGATATGTTTGTTTGGATTTATGAATGTGATGTGAGAGGAATTGATAAAAGAAGTATTTTATAAGCAAATGGGAAGTTTTTGGTTAAATTGGATGTATTTTTGTATTGCTCTTGCATGATAAGATTGAAGTTAGTTGAGTTGGGATGTATAGTTGAGTTGGGATGTGTACCTCGATGAATGCATAAGTTTCACTGAATAAATTTATGTAATTTGGCCATATCTTGGCCTATAGACCTCCAAATTGAATAATTTCAATTTGAGATTAAACTAAAGACATAGGTCTAAAACTTTAATGAATCGGATTTTGGTTCTTTTATAAAAGTTTTAGACTTATGTCTCTAGTTTAATCTCAAATTGAAATTAAACTGTTCCTTCATATGTATATTAAGGAATAAGTAGTGGTATGAATGGAGAGAGTGTCTATCAGGACTGTGATATTGTTTTCGTTTTCGATTTTTATCGAATGTTATCTGAACCTTTATGAATGTGTATGAAAAATTTCAAACACCTAGAATAAATGAAGTAGGACTTACCATATGTAAATTGATTAATTGAACATTGGAATTTAAGATTGTGTATAGTGCATTCCAAAGAAAATTTACATGTACATAAATGATTTGTATGCATATTCATTACTAATATGTGTATAGTATGATTATATAAGTGTGATCTTGACACCCTTCTAATGGTGATAAGTTATGACTTGCATGTATGAACACATATACAAATTTTATGACTTGAAATGTGTATCATATAACTTGTCAATATATGAATTGTAAAATAGGCAAATTGTTAAAGAAAATGTTACAGTTTCTGCTCTATTATCTTGATGGTGGATAAATAGGAATGCCTATAGGGTTACAGTGTAGTTTCTATAGTTTGACACCACCGGTGTCCACAGTTTGATACCTTCAGGTATCCACAGTTTGATACTTTCGGATATCCATGGTTTGATATCTTTGGATATCCACAACATCTGTTATCCACACTCACAGAAACTGTGCAAGCTTAACACAAAAAGAAACTTAACAGTCATAAATAAGAAATACAGCATGACAATATGAATAATTGGTATTGATGAGCATTTGTATTGATTGTAATGATGAATTGTAATGATGTGCAATTATATTGATAATTTGTATCAATGAGGGTTGAATATCAATATTTGGTTTATAAATGTGCGTTTTCAGTATATGGATAATATGTTGAAGCATATTTGCATGATGTACTTTGCTTGAGTATGACATCATTGTTTACATGAGCTTTGAATATCATTGTTTGGATCATGAATGTGAATTTATGGTATATGAATTGTGATATTTCTAAATGTGTGTGCTTGGCGGATGACTGCTGTGAGTGGTCATCTAAACTAAGTATTTTTTCCACTAAGCTTTCAAGCTTAGCATGGGTGTTAATTCGTGTAAGTCCAAGTCATAAGAGTGAGGTACAGGAAACATCTACAGGGAATAAGGCCAACAGATAGAAAAAAAAAGTACTTTTGATATTTTTAGTTAAAGATGATTGTACATGTAATGAAGAAAGGAAATTGTATGTTTTCTTTTAGATTACCATGTAAATGTAAAGATGTATTATTACTGTTAAATGATAATGTTAAGCATTGGGGAGTTTTGTAATATGTATATGTATAGTATTAAATAGAATTGTATACCTTGAATGCGTGTATAGGAATTTGGTTTCTATGTGTGTGGATGGTTGTAGGTTCTGTTTAGGGGGTGTTACACATACATCATGTTATGTGGGGTAAAAGGACTAATAATAGGATTTTGTCCTTAAAAATTATGGTGAAAGATGTTGTTTTCAATATAGTGTGTGGTTATGCACCTTAAGTAGGGTTGGACGAACAACTTAAGCGCTAATTTTGGGAAGAATTATGTAAGGTGTTTCAATAAATTCTCCATGACGAGAAAGTTATTCTAAGAAGAGAATTTAATTCTCAATATCATTTGTAGATATAAGGGAAAATTAACATGATTATCCCACAAGAAGAAGATGAGCCAAGTAATGTATATGTGGTTCTTAATGGTCTTACTAAAGAAGAGAGGATGAAAGAAATTAAAGAAGAAGTGACTTATTTAAGCTCAAATCAAGTATAAAACTTGGTTGATCTCCCTAATGGATTGAAGTTAATGGACTAAAGTTATAGCATTTTCAATAGCAATACAAGAAGTAATGGCTTAGACAATTCTTGGTTAGTTTAGAGGTCACTCAAAGGAAGACTGATCTAGTAGTTAAGCAATAATCACTTATACAAAGGACCCTAAATTTCATTGTAAAACTAAGCATATATATACCAAGTACAATTATGTGAAAGATATAATTACACGAGGATAAGTGAATATGAAATATATATCTACACAAGATATAGTGGCATACCCAATGACAAAACTAATTTCCTAAGATACTTATATTGGGCATGTGAAGTCACTAGGATTAGGTAGATATTGAAATGTAATCAATTAATATTTCTCCATGTTTATTCATTCAATGTTTCTCATATATAAATACACATATAAGTTGACGTTATTTATTAAGTAATAATAATTACTTAATACTTTATTTTGAAATATGTTTACTTTTTATGACATTTTTTGTATGAATCAAAAGCGTGTTGGACACATAAAAATTGATCTTTTTACACAAGAAATTGACTCTATATTTATGATAAATAGAGATGAGGCAGGTTTTAAGTTTATTATCAAGGTGATAATAGAGAGTTGAAATAAGAAACTTAACTATGAATGTTGAATTAGGTTATAAGTTAAAAGGAAATTGAATTAGAGTGATCATTTGGTCACCATATTTGTCTTGAGTTGCCAGATGAGAGTTCTAAAAGATAAAGTTAAGAGTAGATAACTGAATTCAGGATTAAACAATATGTTTTGGAACAACATTTGTACAATATTATATTTATGAAATACATAAGATTCAACTTAATAGGAGTTCATACCGTAGCATATGACTGTTGCCATGTATGCTAAAATGACCATAAAAGGGATTAATATAAGTTAAAAAATCTCAACTTACAATGTGTGAGACTTTAGAGGTTAAGTGAACCTCTTATTATACCCTTAGGACTATTGTCAATAAATATGAGATTTAAATTTAATATTTGATGCTTTAGAATGTTACCATAAGACTATGTTTGATACAATGGGACAATTCTTGGAAAGCAAATTAAATTTGATTTAAGAGAATTAAGAATGGAGGAAGGTCATTTTCTGCTTGTTAACTCATTAAAAAAATTGTGTATTCAAAGTCTACCACCAACTTTAAGGAAGAGAATTGAATACATTTGTGACATGATGAAATAAATGAGATATATATACAAGATAAGACCTAAGTTATAGCATATAAGATCTACTTAAAGATTGATTCATTAATCAAGACGTCATATATTCTTAACAGATATATGGCCACGAGCTCTCGTTGTGTGCCATTTACATGAGTTATTGGACAAGTATGAGAATATGTGGAAGTCGTACTACTTAAATTCATCATCTGTGAGTGGGAGATGATAACAAAAAAAAACACAACCGATGAGTTTGGGATGTGATCTTTCATTGTTAATGGTTATAATTTTAACATTATATATAAATATAAGATAATGTTTATTTGAAAATATGATGATAGTCTTCAAAAACTTACTAAATAAAGAATTCGATAAGAAACGAGTTTCTTTCAAGAGTCTTTTAACTAGTGGATTATAATCAAATCTAAGTGATTTGATTTAATTAATGATGCATATGTTTGAAAGATCCTATAGTGATTTCAAGAATCTCCTCTCCTTTCTCTCTACCCCTCTTTGAATATACTATTTTCTGCCTTTTTTTATTGCCTTTTCAGGTAAACCTTATTTGACTTTACTCTTTTTAGTTAACGGTCTTAACAAAATTTTTTTGTCTAAGGCAAAAAAAAAACAATTCCTTCTCTTTTAGGAAATGGAACCAAATCTGACACGAGCAAGAGCCCAGTTTTTTGGATCCTCTCTCAGTGGTACTAACCCTGAACCTAGCCCTCATGATGTCATTATTCTTGCACCTTGTTATCTCCCTGGCCTTCTTCTTTGCCCACATATGCAATTTCCTTCTTCTACTTCGTTTGTTCCCTAGCTCCCTAAACTTGTTTCTATATCTGTTGCATTTCCCTTTCACAACTCCATCTAATTTAAGCTAAGTAGAACTTTATACACAAGTATTTTCTGCTTATTTCAATTGAGAAGTCCCCTCTCCTAATTCTCTTTCATCCAATCCTCCCCCACCTTTCCCATTCTTTAGAGGTCTTCACTAACTCTTACTAGGGGACCCAAATCTTACTCTAACTCTTCCTCTAATATCTCTCTAAAAGTTTCTAAGAGATCTTAGTGCTAAGTTGTAAAAGATCATTCTCCTTTTGAGAGGCTTAGGTTTATAACCCAAGTTTCAAATGAAGACCTGACTATTGTATCAACCTCTAGTGGATTGAAAGTTGATGCTAATAAATGGTCAACCACTTAGATTACTTCATCAATTAGAAGCCTTTATTTTTCTAATTGTAAGTATAGGTTAAGGTGAATGAGAAAATTGGGCTTAAAAATAACTTGTAACAAATTTTTTTTTCTTGTTTAAATTTAACAGTGACTCCAATATGATGAAAATTTTATAGCAAAGCCCATTAAATTTGAATGGTAAACATTTATTTCATCAAAGGTGGAAGCCACGTATATCACTTGATAAATAAAGTTTAAAACAAATCTCCATTTGCGTCAACTTTCACAATATCCTCTGCAATATTGGTTGACTATGAGACTAAGTTGTTTAACTAGTTCTCTAGGAAAACCAATTTTCTTAAATGAAAATACAATTAGGATAAGGAGGACAGGCTACACACGAATGTGTGATGATGGACAACTTATTGATTAAAAATTTCACGTAATTATCAATAGAAACCATTAAAAGGTTCTATAAAGAAAGACTGGAGATTAATTTGAAAGATGTTTATTCTAAGGGAATGCAATGAAGTTATAGGGCTAAAAATGGTACATTAAGGCAATAAAACATTAGTAGAACCTCCTTTGGTGCCTAATACAGGGACAAAGAGTGCTACTAGTAAACATAAAGCAACAATTCAAAGAGAAATTGATATTTTCATTCCTTCAATAACTCAAAAACATATTCATAATAAGGAATAAAAGATATCTTCACTGATAGCTCAAGCTTCAGAGAAACATAACTCTCTTAATAAGAAGGAACCAATTTTAAAAAGCAATAATGAATAGAACAATACCAATGATAAAGTAGCGGAAAAAACATCTGATGCCAATAATTAAGGTAATAATTTTATTCAAACTGTAAGAAAAAGACCTAGAAGAAAGCCTAAAAATGGTTCCCAATTATGAACTCCCTCTTGATATTGGCTTGGAATATTATGGAGATTAAATTTCTTTGGAAAGAAATTAGGTATTTTTTTCATTATCTTCACACTAAAAATTCATCTCTTATAGAACTTCTAGAGACCAAAATATGGTCAACATATTTGACAAAATCTCTAATTTTTTGAGAATTTTTTTATACAATCTCTAATCATCAAGCTAACTATAATGTGAGAATTATAGTGGCTTATAACTTTAGCGTTTTCAAGGTTCTCCAACCAAACTTCTCTGATCAATTTATTAATTTGACCATTAACTTGTCTCATAACCCAAAAGGCATTAACATTACATTTATCTGTGATGTTAACTTGGCTTTTCAAAAAACTAGGTTTGTAAGGATTTAAAGAGGATCCATGCCATTATCCAAACCTTTCAGCTTATGTTGGAAAGCTCCATTAACACACTTCTTGCTCAAGAGTTTAAAGGATCCAATATTAATCTCAGACACCCTTATGAGTATTTTAGGAGCTACTTAAGTTGCCATATGTTTATTAGATTTAAGATTTATAGAAATTTTTACACCTGAAGCAATTAACAAGAAGGGAGTTGTGATTGATTACCAAGAAGCTTGATAGGGTCTTTGTGAATTCCTATTGGATTTCTAGCTACCCTATTAGGTATAAATCTAAAGTGCCAGGAATCTCCTAAAAGCTCCATTCAGTTCTTTTATCACTTAATCAATCAGCAGGCTATGAGGAGGAAATCTTAAAAGGTATAGCTATAGATAAGGACAGATATAAGGCATTTAAATGTAATAGAAAGCTACAACTTGTGAAAAGTAAGCTAAAGAATATCAATATTAAGTACTTTGGGCTTAAAATGAACTTTTTAAAGCTCTAAAGATAATCCTCTTAAATTGAAATAAAAAGCAACCTTAACTTCTTACATTCAAGATTAACAGCTAACAATTCCCTATTAAAGTAGAAATTAAGGACTAATGGCGTAGATAGGGAGTTATGAATTTTAAATACTTCCATAATTCCATTCTTACCAAAAGTATTGTAAAAAAAATAGGGTCCTCACATATTCTAATAGGCTCACAATCTAGAAATAGAATGATCAAAAAGTTATGGCCAACAACCACTTCAATACGTAATCCTACTAACACTTATTCTTCTTTGTTGTTTTTCAAGTCCTTCATTAGTCCCTCTCTTTTACAAGAATAAATTAATATGCTCAACAATGTTTGTCACTAACTATGAGGCTAAAAGGGCCCTATTTAATATGAATCCCATAAGACTTTTAGAACTTATAGGCTCAATGCATTGTCTATGCATTATCTTTCATAAATCTTGGCACCTAGTAATTAACCAAGTTACAAAGGCAATACAATAATTGTTCAAAGCAAGGAAACTATTAGTGGATATAAATAACACGTATCTATCTTTCATTCCCAAGTGTCGCAACCCCTCATCTTTGCAAAAGTTTAGACTAATCTCTTATAATAATGTCCTCTACAAGAACATTTCAAACCTTTGGACCTCTGTATTGAAAGCAATTCTAAAGCACATTAGTAATCCCATCTAAGGTGCATTCATATATGGTAGAAATATTTAGACAATGTTTCACTTGCATTAGAATTATTAAAAACTACCATAAGAAAAAAGTAATGAGGAGTTGCTCTATAAAAATTAACTTTCGCAAAGCTTTTGATTTTATAAGTTAGAAGTTCATAATTGATGTTTTCGAAGCTTTTAGGTTTCTTAACAAATTTATCAGATGGTTAGAGAAGCACTTCACAACAACTTTATAAAGTGGCTTGGTCAATAGGGAGCCAATCTTAAAGTATTTAATGGGAGCTAATGACTTAAGGTAAAGGGAACCGCTATCTCCTTATCTCTTTATTATTTAAATTAAAATGTTAATAAGGCTAGTAGCTCATAATACCAATCATAGAAAGCCATTCAGGTATCATTACAAATGTAAGGAGTTAAAATTATTGAAGTTTTCATTTGTTATTGACTTGTCGCTTCTTTGTGATGCTGAAACTTAATTTGTCAAAATAGCTATGCATTTCATACAATATTTCAATGAACTATTAAAGCTTACAATTTATTACTTAAAAAGCAATTTGTTTATTTTAGTCAGTCCATCAAAGCTATCTCACTAACTCATTGTTACATCAAGCCTCAAGCTTCAATAAAAGTTAGATGGACTGATGTATATATGCCCAAAAAAGAGGAAGATCTTGACATATTCTACATAAGGGATATAAAAAATGTTTTATTTGTAAAGAGAATTTGAAGTTATTCATTGATCAAGAATTTATTTAGGTCAACGAGATGCATAATCAATTTCTTAAAGGGGAAAACTTTTGGAATGTAAAAGTTAAACTTGATTAATTTTGGATCAACAATCAAATGTTGAAACTGAGGAACACCACCTACAATGAAATGAGAATGTTGATTGGAAATAGAAAAGGAAGTTTTAGTTTGACAACTAGAATAATCTTGCTCTTCTTCATCTACTTCTTGAATTTAACGTCCTAAAACATATAATACCAATACTAGATAAGGTCAAAGACATCACATTAGGAAATGAATGGTACTGTAACCATAAGCGATTCTCAACATTATGGATTTTATACCGACTTATAATTCTAAACCTAATATTTATGACACCATCATCTAGATAAGGCATAGCTCAAGGTGTTTCATAAACAAGTCATGCTTGAAGAGGCTCGTCAAATTACTACTTGACTTTTATCGTGAAATACTCAAGTTGGATACTTAGGTACTGGATGTAGGCTTCATTATAAGCCGAACTAATATAAATCTATCGTGTCATTTTCTCTCTCTTCCTAACTTTTAAATTTATGCATTATAAGTTTGTATTTTCAAGAGGCTCCTTCAGTTTTACAATAGGCTCCTTCTGTTTTTATATCGCAAGAGGTTTCTTTCAAAATTCAACAAGCTCCTATCGAATAACAGGCTCCTATTGTTTTGAATATTAGCATGCTCCTTTGGATTAATTAGCTCCTTTTTATTTGAACGTTAACATGCTCCTTTCAAATTAACAAGCTCCTCTCTTTTTCAACTTTAACATCTTTTAAAAGTTTACAGGACCCTTCTATTTATAAATTTATCCTGTTCAAGAAGGATCTTATCGATTTGAAAGTAACTTAAATTTCTTTTTACACACAATTCACCCCCTCTGGCATGTGTTTGCCTTATCATTTATTATCAGATCTTGGTTTCAAATTTATTGCGTTTTACATCATATGATAGATCATGGCAAACAACTTGAGAAGCCTTGAAAGACAATTCGTCTCAAGGCATTTTTATTTCAATGGAAACAACTATTCCTATTGGAAAGAGAGAATGACCATTTATCTTCAATCTATAGATGTCAAAATTTGGCAAGCTATCAAAGTTAGAGCCGCGCCTCCTGCTACTGGCAACATAGAAGTGTGGACTAATGTCGATAGAAGAAATGCACAGCTAAATGCCAAAGCAAGACATCATTTTAACTGTGCACTGCCTCCAGAAGAGTATGAAAAGATATCCTACTATTCTACAACAAAGGAAATATGAGACAAACTTCAAGTCACCTTGAAGGAACGAATGAGGTAAAGAAACATAGAATAAGTCTTTTAGTGCATCAATACCAGACTATTTGCATAAAATAGGGACAAACAATAGATGAATTCTTCGGACATTTCAACAACGTCATCACTACTTTGAAGAACTTAGGCAAGATATATCCTAATGATGAGCTCGTAACAAAAATTCTAAGATCATTACTAAAAGAATGGAGACCAAAGGTAATAACTCTGGAAATTACAAAAGATCTCAATACCAGTTCACTTAACTGGCTAAGAGGAAACTTGATGATCCATGAAGCCGAGCTTAAACGAGATGAAGGATCCTCATACAAAAGAGGAATGACACTAAAAGTAATTGATGAATCAATTGGTGATTAAAGAGACAATGAGTTGCAGATAGATGGAGATGACGAATTTATTTCATGGTCAGGAAATATGTCTGCTTTTACAAAAAGAAGCTCATGAAGAAAAGAGAAGGGAACAGCAAAATCGAAAACAACAGCTCCCAACCAAAAGACAGCAGTAGCAATAACAATACACAAAATAATCAAATTATATAATATCACTGCAAGAAGCTTGGAAACATAAGACTAGAATGTCCCCTTCTTCAAAAGGACAAAACAGAAAATAGAAATCCCAGGAAGCAAGCGATGACTACAGCCTGGTTAGATGAAGATTTTAAAAACTTCGAAGAAGAAGTCATCAACGTTTGCTTCATTAGACGATGAGGTATATTATTTTGACATTGATATTGAAGTTGATGAATTGAGAAATGTATAGCATAAATTGTATGATCAGTACAAAAAATTGAAAGTGAAGTACTTTAAAGAAGTTGAAAAGTCCAAGAACAATGAAGCGTCTTTAAAAAAGTAAGATTAAATCATTATAATCCTTGAATGAAAATTTGACAACCAAGAATATGTCTTTTGAGGATGATTACAAGCAAAAGGTTTCTGGAAAGGAAGTTTTAAAAGAAAGATTAGCCAAGTTGGGAAATAATTTGCTTTAGAATGATTCTGATAAAGTGAGACAGCTAGAAGAAAAGATTGTCTCCCTAGAACTTGAGAAAGAGAAATGTGCAGGAAAGATCTTATCTCTAGAAAAGATCTTGCAAAGTTCATTGATGGAAGGAACAACCTTGATGCACTACTTGGTAGTGGTAATGCATTTTTGATAAAGCTAGAATAGGTTACAATGAAAATAATAATGTTAGGCCATACAAGAACTTCTTTGTTAAATCCAACAGTAGCTATAGTCAACACAGCAAGAACATGATACATGGTAGAAATTATAGCAATTCCCATTCATCTGTTTTATGCTTCTATTGTGGTAGACATGGTCATATTAGTCATTCTTGTCAATTTCATAAAATGGAGAAATTATCCCAAATGCATGTTTAGAGATCGAAAGGTCAAGCTATTAACCTGAAAGGGCCCAGAAAAATGTGGGTACCTAAAATAAGATAATACTTTCTGCAGATATGCTTCAAAATAGAGACAAAAGAAAATCAATGGATTGTTGATATTGACTGTTCAAGACACATGACAGGTGAAATATCACATTTTAATAACATTGAAAGAAAAGACGGAGGTAATGTTGTCATTGCCGACAAAACAAGGCAAAAGTCACCAAAATTGGTAAAATTGGTAACTTAAAGTCACCAAAATTGTTAAAATTGGTAACTTTAACTCTGGCTCTATTTATAATGTTTTTTATGTTGATGGATTGAAATATAACTTGCTGAGCGTAAGTCAATTATATGATAAAGGTTATAGAGTTACTTTCTATACATCACATTGTGAAATTATTAATAATCTTAACGACAATATTGTGTTTATTGGTCCTAGAAATCACAACATATACTATGCTCAACTGGAAGATATGTCTTCGCAAAATGTTAAATGTTTTGTTTCTATAGAAAAGGATTCATTTTTTTGGCATAGAAGATTTGGACATGCTAGCATGAGCATCTTTTCAAAATTGTCCAAAAATGAGCTAGTAAGAGGACCACCTAATCTGAAGTTTGAGAATACTCAGGTTTGCGAAGCTTGTTTTAAAAAAAAAATAGAAGCAGCTTCTCTCCTAAAAATATTATGTCTACTAACTAACTGCTTGAACTTGTGCATATGGATTTATTTATTCCTAATAGGACTCAAAACTTTAGTGGTAAAGATTACGACTTTGTTATAGTAGATGATTATTCTATATTTACATAGGTTTATTTTCTATCAAATAAGGATGATACTTTTGAAGTCGTTGATAAGTTTTGCAAAAAAAATCAAACTGCAAAAGGATGTTGCATCACATCTATTCAGAGCGATCATAGAGGAGAATTTGACAGCATAAAATTTGTAAAGTTTTGTGATGAAAATGTTATAACTCACAATTTTCGTACCGAATGACTCCTCAACAAATTGGAGTTATTGAAAGAAAGAACAAGATTTTTGTTGATATGGCCAGAACAATGCTATGCGAAAGTGGTCTATCCCATGGTTACTAGGCAGAAGCTGTCAACTACCTATTACATATTTAACAGGTGCCTTATAAGACCTATTCTAAAAAGACCTTATATGAGTTGTGGAAAGGAAGAAAACCAAATGTCACCTACTTTCGAGCATTTGGTTGCAAATGTTTTGTTTTAAATAATGGGAAAGATAACCTTGAAAAGTTCAATGTGAGATCAGATGAAGCTATCTTTCCAAGTTACATTACCACTAGTAAAGGATTCAAAGTTTACAATAAAAGAACAAAGAAGATAGAAGAATAAGTGCACATAGTGTTTGATGAATCACTACGTTAGACAACGACAGTTGATTTAGATGATGAAGAGCATCCCTTAATTCTTAAAAATACATTGACTGCACCTACAGTACCCTCATAATAACAAGATCAAGAAGGTTCCTCTGAAGCCAGGACTGAGCAGGCTCCTTCCTCTCAGCAGGAGCCTATGCAATGAAGAACATCAAGAGACTGGAGAGGTCAAGATAAAAATCAATACATTCTGAGAGACCTTCTGAAAGTCTAAGAACCATATCATCCTTCAAAAACAACTTTGTTGCCCTCATCTCACAATTAGAACCAAAGACCGTTAAAGAGGCTCTTACTGATGAAAATTGGGTTTCAGTAATGAAAGATGAACTGAATCAGTTTAACAAAAAAAAGTTTGGAATCTAACACCTTGTCTACAAAACAAGTTAGTCATTGGAACTCGTTGGGTATTTCCAAACAAACTTGACGAAAATGTTAAGGTGGTAAGAAATAAAGCTAAACTTGTAGCTTAAGGATATAATTACTAGGAAGGTATTGATTTTGATGAAATTTATGCACCTATTACAAGTCTAGAATTGATTATAATTTTACTAGCCTTCTCTTGTTATAGAAACTTCAAATTGTTCCAAATGGATGTCAAAAATGCCTTCTTAAATGGGTATATTAACAAAGAAGTGTTTTGTTAAGCAAACTCCAAGCTTTAAAGATGAAATCCATCCTAACTACGTGATGAAGTTGACTAAAGCCTTGTATGGTCTAAACCAAGCTCCTCGAGCATGGTATGAGAGGTTAAATAACTTTCTGCTTGAGAATAACTTCGAGAGAGGAAAGGTAGAGAAAATTTTATTTATTAAGAAAAAGGAGAATAATTTACTTATAATGCAAATATATGTTGATGACGTAATATTTGGTGCTACTAATCAATCTTTTTGTGAAGAATTCTCAGCATTAATGTAAGGGGAGTTTGAAATGAGCATGATGGGATAATTATCTTTCTTTCTCGAACTACAATTTAGAAAAACATAAAAAGGGATCTTTATTAGCCAAGACAAATACACAAAAGAACTCATCAAGAAGTACCACTTCGAAAATGTCAAACCTATGGGTACTTCTATATACTAGAACTAAACTTGATAAGGATGAAGAAGGCAAGGCTACGGATGAGATAAAGTACAGAGGAATGATCGGGTCATTACTATATCTTACGAGCTCAAGACCATATATTATGCTTAGTGTGTGCCTTTGTGCACGTTTTCAGTCAAATCTAAAAGAAAACCACCTTCAAGTAGTTAAAAGGATCTTTCGATAGCTTCACAGAACTATAGACTTTGGATTATGGTATCCAAAAATTGATTCTTTTAACATAGTTGGCTATTGTGATGCAGATTATGAAGGAGATAAAGTTGATAGGAAAAGCACAAGTGGTTACTGTCAATTTCTTGGAGGAAGCCTAGTTTCTTGGTCTTGCAAGAAACAAAATTGCATAACACTTTTGACAATTGAAGCAGAATACATAGCAGCAGCCAGCTGTTGTGCTCAAATATTATGGATGAAGCATCAACTCCAAGATTTCTCTCTGAACTTTAATCATATTCTTATATTATGTGATAATATTAGTGCAATAAATCTTTCAAAAAAATCCTGTGCATCATTCTAAGACTAAGCATATAGAAATCAAGCATCATTTTCTTAGAGATCATGTTTTAGAAGAAACCATTGATCGTTTGCATGTTAATACTGAAAATCAAGTATTTGATATTTAACTGAGCCACACTCTAAAGATAGATTTTGTGTGTTAAGAAAAGAACTTGGTATGTGCAGACTATCCAATATTATTTTCGTATAATGCTTTTATGTTACTTCTTTTTGGTAGGCTCCTTCTAGTCCGAACCTTTAGTAGGCTTCTTATAGTTTAAAAGGCCCCTCGTTTTTTATAGAAGGATTCTCTTAGTCTAACAGAATAGGGTACATGTGTCCTAACAATGAAGCTTTTCTTGATGTCATATTAGCTTCTTGAAATACATATTTTACTTAGGAAAATTTCTAAATCTCTTCAATAACTACGTTGCGATTCTTATCTGGAATTACATACTTATGATATTGTTTGTTGCCTTAGATATGTTCCCTCTATTTTTGATAATGACAAAGTGGGAGAATAGTTAAATATATACTATTTGTATGCGTCTTACTATGAATTTCTGATATATTTTCAATATTACCTTGATGATAAATTTGTTATTATTGATATATTCTGCTGAAATGTTCTTAGAAGTCAGGCTCATTCTAATCATTACTACGAGTAAAGTTTACAAGTATCTTTTGAATCCTTTATTATTATTTGAATTTTGAAAATATAACTATTTTTATCATCATAAAAAAGGGAGAGATTGTTAGCTCAAGGTTTATGATTAACGATTTTGGCGATAACTGTATAATATTTCAAATTTCAAACTGAATTTATTTCCTTATATAAGCAACTGTATAATTCTTAAAAGGAAACAAAAGCATGGAATAATTACTTTCTTTCTTGCAGGAACCTTCTTTATAAACTTACATTTTTATAAATGGTTCCATGACATCTGGAAGGATTTTACTAATTCAAATAATCAACTCCAAAAGTCTTAACAGAATGTCTAAATATCGAAGATTTCAACAGAGATAATATTGAAGATTAAGCAACAACTAGTTGAAGAAAATGTCTACTGAAGGAAGAGCCATTGCATTTGTGAAAGATATGAGACTTGCAAAATATCTTAGAATATCAATATTCTTGAAAGTTATATCAAACTCTTTTTGCTTTAGAAAGTCATATCATTCTATTAAGAGAGACTGTTAAATCCTTCTTACACTTCTTGTTGGGAGTTTGTAGAGGCTAGCAAATACTACTACTGTGGAAGGTTGAAAAATCTTGAAAAAATATACTTGTGAGTTTGAAGAGACTTGTCAAATTACTTCTTGACTTTTATATTGAAATACTCAAGTTGGATACTTGAGGACTTGACGTAGGCTTCGTTATAAGCCGAACTAGTATAAATCTACTGTGTCATTTTCTCTCTCTCCCTAACTTTTAGAATTTCGCATTATAAGTTTATATTTTCAAGAGGCTCCTTCAGTTTTACAATAGACTCCTTTTGTTTTTATATTGCAAGATGTTTCTTTCAAAAGTCAACAAGCTTCTGTCGAATAATAGGCTCATATCATTTTGAATGTTAGCGGGCTCTTTTCGATTAACTGACTCTTTCTATTTGAATGTTAACAGGCTCCTTTTAAATTAACAGACTCCTCTCTTTTTAAACGTTAACAGGATCCTTTCGAAAGTTTATAGAATCCTTCTATTTATAAATTTATTTTGTTCAAGCAGGATCTTATTGATTTGAAAGTAACTTAAATTTCTTTTCACACACAATTCACCCCTCTTTTGCGTATATTTGTCTTATCAGAAGTTTAAGACAACTCAAATCACTTAATAAAAATATACTAAAAATGTTACGAAAAGCTTTTTCACGCAAAAAATATAAGGAAAGGATCTATCCAAAATAATTTAATTATTTTAAGAATAGTAAGGCTTTAGTTTTAACAAATATAAGGTGTAAACACAACCAATTTTAGTATCAAAGAAAGTAAACTTAAAAATGACAAAGAAGAATGAAGTATAGAATTTATCTGATTCGCATACACGACACAATGTCAATTATAACTTACACTGTGGACCTCGAAAAAAACAACTCGAATGTCCAAAATGTAGTTTAATGTCTTCATTATTTGTAGTCCAAAAAATCGAGTTGATTGGACAATTTATGAGTATGGAAGACAATTTTATCAGTACCTAATTTTTATCAATGATTCATTTACCAATGTATTAATGGTTCAACCCATTTAGGAAGTAATGCTTACAAACAAGGGGCTGGTTTTGAAGATGATAATGGATGGTACAACTTGGAAAAGAGGCCACCGAAAATAAGTCTCATGATTACTTGTACATTTGGTTTTGAGGTAAAGTTGACTCAATCCTTTTGTTGATGTAAATTGTTGGAAGTAATAGTTCCTTCCGTTTTTACTTGGGTCCAGTAAGTTCATTTTATGTTTATCTCTTCTTATGTCATCATTCAGATTGTTTGCTGGCAATAATATCGCTAGTCCCTTTCATGCCAGATGAACCTAGCTGTACGTGTGTTACTATACGAATATGGTGCAGCCATTCTCTTGTTAGGAAGATATACAGCTTTTTGTGAGTGAAGATTATGATGTTATGAATGCTATGCTAGCCCACGAACCCAAGAAGACAAAATTTTCAACCCAACCAACTGGTTTCATTTCTCATAATTTGCATGCTGCACATTTTGATTTAGGCGTCTATTATTTAACTATTACACTCATAAGGTGTCACTTCATCTTTCTAAAAGATATGTTCGGTTCTGTTTCCCCGAGACTCGCTCTATAATTTTCTTTGTTTTATTCCCTTAAAAAAAAAGGAACGTTAGGTGACCTTGCGCTAACTACAAGACTCATTCATGGCGTAGGATCCAACAACTCTAAAGCAACTGATGGAACACATCAACTTTTAATGAATAATTTTGATCATCTCGGTTACTAATAAAGGAGGAGCTATTGTGCATACTTATGAATCCTTCTACAAGTAAAAGCATGGACTGGATGACCCACCGTCCTTTTCCATTATTGTCGAAAACGTTGAATAGCTCAGAAAAAGTGAGGTGATGGATTCATGGTATCTGATCTGCCTTGAAATGGTGGGTCTATCTTAATTCAATTGATGGGTGGGCAAAACAAAAAGCTAAAGTCATTTATAGAGACTGAAGTCTCTATCTCTATCACACATGTATTGTACATATAAATAACATAGAAGCTCATATTAGACACATGCATGCAAGTCAAGAAAAGTTAAAATAGACACTAATTTACTTTAAGCCATCATATTCATGTCGAGATATCATAATGAATTCACCGCATAAACTTTGGTTCAGCCTGATCTTGCTGAGGTTGAACGTCGACATTTGAATCTATGTTCTGTGCGATTCTGGCTATGATTGACCTGCAAAACAAATAACGGCGGGCCGGAAGTTGACTCCCGAGAAGCCCCTTCGACGCTCAAGTCAATTTCTTTGTGTAGGTTTTAGCTAATAATAACGGAGGAAAGTAGGGTTGCAATCTCATACCAGAATCAGGGAAGAATAGTACCTTATATACCTGGTAGTTACCTACTAGGTTTAGATCTTTACGTGAGTTGTTGTGTTTGCATGGGAGTCTAACACCTGATGGGCCGAACGGGCCGTGGACATGTAGAGATGAGTCTGGGCCTAGCACAGCCGACCTAACCAGACCTATTGTCCGTCTTTCTACCAAAGCAAAAAGTTTTTAGTGATTAAGAGGCACTGTAGAGCAAAAGAGTTGGAAATGCCCAAATAATGAATTATATGATTTATGATTCCAAATTCAAGTGATTTGTTCTTATATAACTGTTGATAGTCTAAAAAGAATTAAGTCTATTTGGCCAAAAGTGAAAAGGTCAAAATACTAGAAATCTTAGATTCAAGAGGTCTAAATAGTTGATACATACTTATCTTGTGGTTTAAAAACAATAATACATATAGGCATCAGGATGTGACCATGTTGAGACGTATTCAAGTTGAGTAGTTATAAGAAAATTACTTGAGGTTGTTCAAGTTAGGAGAGTAATGTGTGGTAGTCACTTAGCTGGAACATGGTCATGATGGGAATTGAGTTGAAAGTTGAGTAGTAAGTTTTCCAAAGCCCATATATTGTTGATAAGGAGTTAGGTACAAATTCTAAGAGAATTCTTCTCTGACATACTCGAATTCCAGGATAATTGTATGAGTAACCAACAATTTGATCAAGAATTTAAATGCCTTATCATTGTTAGGAAAAATTCTCCTTCTCTATTAAGGCAAATCTTTGAAGGTCAAGAGGTATCCTTTACCAAATGCAATAGAAGTTGACGAGTGTAGTCATCCTTTACCTTCTTCTTTTATGGATGAAAGGTACGTTCCTCCTTACAAAAGAGAGGACACTCCTAATGCCCCTATGCACATTAAATTTTGGAAATGGTCCATAGGTTGTCAGGCTCCAAGCTTTTGACATATAAGGATTTGGTTTGAAAGCGAAGCTAATTAACCATATTACAATTTAGGGGGCAACCTTATAACTATAAATCTCAATCATGTTATTTCCCCTCAATAAGTGGGACTATAAGTTCATATGGAAGCTGTTAGAGAAGTTGCTTAAGAATTGTATGTGCCTAGCTTAAAGGAACTTATTCCCCTAAAATTCTATAACCCTTATCCAGAGCATATTGACCATGAGAATCTTTATCCTTGTGGTAATAGAATTTATGAATTTAATTTATTTTCTTGTGAAGATGGTCGATCAACCATTGAGCACATTGCTAATTCACCATTTGGAGTAGAGAATTGGCTAACTATGAAGATTTTAATAATTTCAAACTTAAAATGTTCCTAAATTCATTAGCAAGCACAACCTTCTTCTAGCATGCTTTATTGCCTAAGAATTCTATCCCTTCATGGGCTCAAAGGGAGGGATTATTTCATACTCAATTTCTTAAAACTAAAACTAAAGTCACTGTAGTTGAATTGCCTAGAGTTATTAAGAAAAGTGACAAGATTATAAACATGTTCATCACCCTATTTAAAAAGATGAGAAATTGATGTTAGATCACACTCCCATAGATTAAGTATATTAGTTCAAAGGGGTCTTGATGTTTAACTTCAAAAATGATTCCAATGTACGAAATTTCATGATTTCTATGAAATGATAATAGAAGTTTTTAAATATGAAGAACTTCTTAGGGAAGAAGGATATCATAAAATAGTTTAGTTGGTACTTATTATATGGAAACGAATTTATATGATTCGATATTGGCTCAAGCAGAGTCTGTGATTATTCTTATAGTTATTGTTCGTTTTTTAGTGTAGCTAAAGATTTTAAACCCTAAGCCTAGCAGAGTAGTTTTATCATCTTCTTTGGTTTCCACTTCTTCCTTGCTTAGTTTTCCCGTGATAACAATTATCAAATCCTTGTCCATAACCAAATGAAGACCTTGTCCTTTATCTTTTAGTGCTTTACAAGACAACTTCTTAATTTGATTCGAAGCAAAAATTTAGGAGGCCATTTGGTTTCACTTCTATGTTTCTTTGTGGTTTTTAGTTTTATTTTTATATTTTAAGTTTTTGTATCATGTTTGCTTATAAATGTTAGAGTAATTATATTTTTAGTACTGATGATTATTACATATTAGATAAAACTTAAAGATAAATTATTTTTATTTAATATCTTATCTAATATTTATTAATAAAATTTCAATATTTATTAATATATTAATTCAATTCAATTCAATTACAGAAATTAAATAAATTATTAAGTATAATTAATATATTAAATAATTAAATAATATATATTTCGTTAATAGTAAATCAATTATGAAAAAAATTACAAACAGAATACAAAAATCACTTTTTATAGTTTTCATAAAATTTAAGAGCCGGAGGAAAGCAAAACTAAAAGCAGAAAAAAAAACTTATTCAAACTTTTTTTTTACTAAATTTGAAAACAAAAACATAAAATCAAAAATATAGTATCAATAATTTTATAAATTAATTGTTAAAATTATATAAATAATTTTTATTTTTTCTTTTTTTGTGGAATTTAACTCTATTATAATTTTAAAAGGTGTTTTTATAGATGAACAGCAATAATTTACAAAATTGTAAATTATAAAAATTATTTGAATTTTCATAAAAATCTTAAAGATAGATTCATTTTTTTAATCTTGAATTGTAATATAACACAAAATGGGCTTTCTAAATAGTCTGACCTGTAGTTTGATGGGTCATGAATATAATTCTGCATGCTATTTTTTATTTTGGGCTTCTGAAATGAAAGCATTCGCAGCATGCATTCTTATCTAAACACTGAAATCGTTTAGTGAGTTTGGTTCATCTTCTACGTAAAAATTACAACTAAAAAGTACTGGGAATTGATTTACTATCATATTTTAGAATCTAAAATAAAATTTTATAATTTGCATTTATTTTTCAGTGAAAATGAATTAAATTAATAATTCATTACTTAAAATATATTATTAAAAATTAAAAATTAAGATTTTAATAACTATATTATTAAAAATATAATAATATAACTAATTTTTTAATTTATTGGTTGAAGAATAAAAAGTTAAAAAAATAGTGTCATTTTGATGACAAAACGATTTAGTTTTTAAAAAATTCAAAAAATAGTGTCACGTTGTCACTCTCGGTTGGGCCTAGGGCCTGGGCAACTTGAGCTCGAGGTGGGACTGAGGCCCAACTGGTAGCCGTGTTAACTCAGGTAGGGTCAGGTCTGTTTGTTGTGTAAAAAGGAGATGATGCAAAAAATTATATGTGTTGTTGTCCATTTCCTATGAGCAAGCTAACGATTAACTTGAACAAATTGTTGGATTATTTGAATAAGCTTGATTCATTCATATTTTTATATATCTTTAGGGGTTAAC
>JAOSBP010000009.1:2133137-2144385 GCA_027563825.1 Erythroxylum mucronatum
TTGCTCTATGGAGGATGGACCAATAGGCCCATGGGTTGCCTTCACCGGATCCGGGCCTCGCACGGCCGACCCGACCAGGAATAAAATATTATTCTATTTATAATGAAATGGAATGAAAGATGAGAGTTTCATATTACATCTCATTCTATCATAAACATTACAAATGAGAAACTTCCGATTTGGGAGGTTCAAGATGAAATCTAAAATGATAAATAATATTTTACTATATTACATTATAAACCCTCTTTCAAATAACATTTCACTATATTACATTATGAACCCTACCATTTCTCTCAAATAACAATTTTCTATTATTACATCCATTTATATTTCATTTCATTAAAAACTTTACATCCAACCAAACATAGCCTTAATAACGTCATATCATAAAAAAGGTTAGTCAATTGATCGGGTCATAGGCTAACCAATTTATTTGTTTGGCTGATTGATTATTCGAAACTAAACATTAAAACAATTAGTTTTTGTTTATAAATATGAATATAAATATTCTTTTATTTAGTTGTTAGACATATTTATAATATTTTAATGAGTCCTTAGCTAATTTTAAAAGAGTTTTACCAGCATTTTTGCATTTTTACTAAGCTATTGAAATGAATTAAATTCTAGTGCATTAAAGTAAGCAAGAAAACAAAATTCTTAAATTATACGTCATTGGGGTTGTTTTGTGCAAATTATAAGATTCTTTCTTTTTTTGGGTTAAACCATGAGGTGTACTGGGTGGGCTTGAATTATCGGTGACACCTTTAAGTCATTACCACGCTCAAGCTACTCTCTGCTCGTGTCGTGTGAGACCCTGAGGAGCGGCTAAGCACTACCACCAAATATTTAACACTGCTGCATATACGAGCGGAGGTCAAACTCCTAACTTTGCCTAAGTGAAGACTAACCCCTTATCGCTCGACATCATGCTAGGTGGTAAATTATAAGATTCTTAGTGTTATGGATCTTCTTTATTATTTAGAAAGACGTGTACATTCTATTATTTAAAGGAAAAGAAAATGTACAAAAGTCTTTTTGGTCTTATTGTATAAAAAGATAATAAAAAATTTCAAATAAAGATTGAGATACCTGTAACTTTACATGTATTATGGTTGAAATGAAACTTGCGGAATGGTTGGTTTTGTGCTCAAACCATAACTTGCCACAGAACAATAAAATCTTGATAGTACATTTCATGCAAGATTATTATACTCCTCCCCTTCAAGAAAACACTCCACCGGTATGGCTTCAACCTCTTCCCATTGTTGGCAAGGACCAGTCTTCTTCACCATCTCTGTAGTCCTTGCATTTCTAGCTATCAACACCGCATTGCATTCTCCTTCCAATTCCAACTACGCTGCAGTAACTCCTACAACACCACCTATTAGCCTCCAACACTCGCTCCACGCCTCAGCAGCCCTAAGGAAATATGGGTTCAATTTCATGGCCAACTTTCTCATGATTTCTCCCGAAATCTTCTTCGCTTCTCCAAATTCCACCATCTTTGCCATTAAAGATTCAGCTTTCACCAACACTTCTCTCCCTCTCCACCTCTTTAAGCGTTTGTTACAGCACCATGTCTCTCCTTTGAGACTTTCCATGGACGATCTTTTAAAGAATCCTCAAGGTTGGTACTTCCCTACTCTTGTTCCTGGAAAGAATGTTGCTTTAACCAAGGTTGTTAATAGTGAGAGACGGGTAGAGATCAATCATGTACTTTTGTCCAACCCCGATATATTTCTTGAAGAGCATATCGCAGTTCATGGTGTTCTTCGACCATTTTCTACTTTGGATACTCAAGATTTCTACACGGGTTTAGACCCCATTCAAGCTTCAATGTGTGATGCCAATTCTACTCCTGTTTTGGATGCTAATGACCCTAAGAACATGGTTGATTGGATCAGGATCGTCCGTGTGCTGAGCTCTAATGGATTCGTGTCATTTGCAATAGGATTGAATTCTGTTCTTCAGGAGATTCTCGAACATCATAGAAACTTAACTTCTCTAACCATTTTCACACCCAGAGAATTTACCTTTATGGTTGCCTCTTCACCAATCTTGGAGAGGATCCTGAGGTTTCATATACTGCCTCAAAGACTGACGTACCTGGAACTCCTCTCATTGCCAGATAAAGCTTCGTTAAGGACACTGCTTCCTGAGCATGACCTTCGTGTTACTGAAAATGCTAACGAAACAGGACGGTTGGCTATTAACAGAGCGGAGATTGTGGCACCTGACATCTTGAAATCCAAGAAGTTCATAGTTCATGGGATTTCTCAAGCCTTTATGCTGGACGAGTTCAATAATGCATTAAGGTAGTGGGTTCTCACCAATGGTTGGCAGCATATTTGTATAGCTTCCTGCCACCTGCAATTGTACACTATTCATATGGCCCAGTCACCTAGAGGCTGGAACACTTGATTGCTCTTTCGGTTGATTTTTTTTTTTTTGGCTTGCGGCATCACCTTCATCTTGCTTTCTGTTTCAAGTTCGTGCTCCAATTCCTATTTCCATCTCTTCAGTTTCTTACAAAAGCTAATAGACAGGGTACTTGATTCAGGCTGCGCATCAACTATAACGCCAACTATCTTCTTTTTGTTTCAAGCTGTTCTTTCCAGCTCCTCTGCTTCTCAGTAAAACTAATACTTGAACTACTTGATGTTGAAGGCTTCCCGGTTCTTGTTCCATCTCCTCTGTTTCCCAGAAAACCCAACACTAGTAGTCGAGCAACTCCATTCGGGGTCCTCCCGCATTGTTTCTTAGGTCTTGTTCCAACTCTTTTTTCCAATCTCCTCTGTTCCTCGGAAAGCTAACACTTGACCAAGGATGACCACATTCTTTTTGTTCCCCTTCTTAACAATCTTGATACTCTCTAAGAAGTGAAAGTTGAATCGTAAGATCACTTATTCTTTTAACGCTCTTACTATTTGATGATTTGGAATTATACTCTTCAACGATGCAATTTGGAGTATAATGCTTATTTTTAGCAAAACCTTATGTTATAGACCTCTAAGATCATCCATAACTATAAAGAAAATATTAAAGAAGAGAAATTAGGCTTGACAAAACTTGACTAGTTGAAGGTAATGAGTCAAGCATGAGTTGATTGGAATTTAGGCTAAGCTTGGGTTTTTTTTTCCCAAAATTTTAGATTTTGGATCGAACTTGTACTCAACTGAATTAAAAATATTTAATCTAGTTTAATTAGGCTTTGGGCCTCTCAAGTCCAATCATGATCGAGTTTAAGCCTAAAATCTTAAGTTGATTGGGTTGTGGGCCCTGCTAGAGCCTAAATCCATAGACTTGAGCCCGACTCGAACCGTCGCTAAGACTAAAAAGAATGGGGATTCAGAGTAATTGATGTCATTTAAGACCCCCGTTATAAAGAGGAGGTTTCTCTTACTAAAGACAATCGCATGGCACTCTTCTTCTAGCTTCTTGTTTGATTTCCTTATACATTTTATTTGCTTTTAGAAAAATCTTTTTTACAATTAAATGCAGTCATTACAAAAAAGAAAAACAGTTTGGTTAATGTTATGAATACCATATCGATATTGATACTAAATCTAGTTCTAGTATAATACTATATTGGTGTCGATCAATATTAAAATTATAAAATAGTTCCTGAAATTTTTTTAAATTCCAAAATATTCCTTTAATATATGGTGCTATATAACTTTTATGTTTACATAAATCTTATATAAAAAATCATAGTAATAAAAATTTCAAATAACAACAATCTATTTATTTTTATTAATATTACTTTTTACATATTTCACATATAAACAACAACCATTATTAATATAAAAAAGATATTTAATTATTATACAAATAAAAAAACTAAGGATAATACAAAGTACTTAAAATGTTACAATTTTATCAAATAATAAAGAATAATTACCTCAAAACATAAAATAGAAAGAATAATAAAGTTCCATGATCCAATAAGTATTACAACAAGAGTTCGTGCCAACGAACACAACCATCTAGAAGTGAAACATGAAACAAAAATATTGATAGTTAAAATTTTATATTTATATTGCATATCTAGAATTTAACATATGCATCAAATATAAGTGAAATTGAAAGAAGAGAATAAATGAAAACTTGGAACTTCATTCAATTGAATATCCACTGAACTTGCATTGACTTCAATTCTCATTTGATACAAAATCTTCATCATTAAGAGAAGTCTTATCATCATTTAAATTCATTGCACCAATTGACATGTTAATACTTTTCCATCCAAGATTATCTTTCAAGTTACTTTTATGTATCAACCTTAGTTCCTCAAAAACCCAATCCGCTAAAATATCGATATAGTCAAGTTAAATTAGATCTATAGAACTACTTGTTATATTAAAAGTCCTAGTAATTAAATAAAATTAAATTATTAGAAATTACAAAAAATCATATTCAAATTAATAATGATAAATGATAATGTCATACCTTTATCAAAGCTTTAAATTGTATCAAACAAAGACCAAGTTATTCAATCTTTTGCATTCTAATCTATTCCTTTTTTTAGAATGGATGAATTCAAATATGCTCAAATTCCTTTCATACCTTGTTACACTCACACATTGGCATATAATTCGAATTGTAAACATTTGCAATTCTGGAACATCACTTTTGAATTAGTCCCACCATTCAACTGTAAGATAACAAAAGTAACATTATAAATACAATAAAGTGATGATTAATTTCCAACAAGTAACAAAGTAAAAAAAAAAGTACCTACGTTAAGTTTGTCTCTTTGATGAATAGTAACGATATCTCAAAATCACTAAAAGCATCCTTATAAACCTCCATTTGTAGGCTTATGAGATGTTGCGTCATCTTATCGACCGTAATTATTGTAATATTTAATACTATTCTCTTATTAACTTCAGGTTTCTTTGTAAAACTTAGTCTAAAATAGGATTAAAAAATGCCCCAGCTACAAACAACAGAAAGTAAAGTTATATATCCCATCTCTCATTAATGATTGTAAGATAAGGTGTGTACAAAGAAGCTTATTTTTCATTTTGGCATTGATTGCTTCCTTCACCCTCTCTATGGAATCATAATAATAACCCATTATTACCCTCTCATCACTATCAACCAGACAAAGTATGCTTAATAAAAACTCACAAACTCGGATGAAAAATTAACATTAGGATTAAAATTCATGATCTTCAATTATAATTCTAGAAACTTCCAATCTAGCATTAGATCTAGCATGTTGAGATACAATATATTTATCACTAGTAAACATTTATCTCAACTCATTCTTCATAAAAAAAAACCAAACAGATAAGAAATTACTCACAAATCTTGAAATAGTAGGACGACACAAATCTTTATCATTGGTGAAATTATTTCTCATTAAATGTAGGACCCATGCACGATTATAAATGAATTTGGTCATGTTTTTTCTTTTTTGACTTTTTTCACAGTTAATCAATGACAAGAAAGTATCTAACATCTCTTATATTTTCTAACATTAGGTCAATATAATGTACAACATAAGAGTCAAATAAAGAGAATTATACTTACTTTGAAATCTTCTTCCAATTTGTTTGTAAGCATAATCATTGTCAGTGATGAACTAAACATTATTTTCTAATCCAACTTCATTTACAACTTTATCAAATATCTAAAACAAAGTATCATCATTTCTAACAATGCTAGATGTATCAATATACTTCAAAAATATTCTCCCATTTGTAGAATAAACCAAAAAATTGACAATAAGCTCCTATCTTCTATTTGTCCAACTATCACACTTGATTGAATACCCATAAGTAGCCTAAGTCATCCCTCTTTCAACCAAATAATTGTTTATTTTATAAACAAAACTGCTCATAAGTTTACTTTTGTGCATCAATTAAAGGAGCTTTATTTCCTAGACTGTAAGAGACATAACGTCCCCCATCGGCTAGTAATAATAAGACTGGGCTGTTAGAGTAGCGCTTTAAGGGTAATCACCTTTAGCACTTTTGTACAAACTTTATTTTGATTAATAAAGCGAAAGACAATTTTTCATTAATTTAATGTTTGTTTATATATGAATTGATGTCGATCTTAAATCAAATTAATGAAGTCCATGATACAAAACATAACATGAAGGAAATCATGATGGGATTATGATAATGAGATTCCTATCGTGTGCAATTATGTTAGTATCTAAATAATCCCTAGTCATAGGATTAATAAGATAGAACATTATTAATCTAGATAGACTAGCACATATTATACTCCTTGATTTGATCAAGCAGTGGATATCACAAACTGTAAGCATCAGATGTTTAGAGTTAACATGTGGATGCTTACTAAGAGTAGTAAGTACATCAAATGACCAACTATGAGATTATCATATGGATGATCTATCAATGTCAATGATTAATCTCATCATAGTAATGGTGTAAATATCTTTAGACTTAAGGTACTCAAGGATATCTTGGATACTGATCCTGTGCTTTGGCATCATTCCTTGTTACCTCAAGACGAGGTCGCTTATAGGTAGTGATTGAGTACAACTATTGGTATTTTAAGGTAATTGGGTAGCCAATAAAGGATTCACCACTCCTAATAGAAGGAGATGATACCTACGACCTCTTGTTGGGGTCATTACTCAGGAGTCTCTGGCTAGAGCAGTTATGTGTCATGAAGAGAGTCTTCAATGACATATAGAGTAATGAGATTCCCAGGACAAGAACTAACATTATTTGGGCTAGATGTGACGTAGTTAGTCTAGTGGAAGTTGACATATAGCCCATACTCCGAACCAAGTGGGGTATAGTATGGTGAAAAGATGAATTACACAGTAATTATCTATGGAAAGGTTTGTAAGTCAAATATTTAACTATTAAAGAGTTCGTGTATTAATCCACTTATATTTTGGTAAATTGGCAATACGAAACCCTTCATGATTTACTTTAATTAAGAGTTAATTCAAGTGTCCAAAATAACGGGAACCTAAGAGTCACACATATAAAAGATCAGATGAAAAACAAAGTGTGTATGACTGTTTTTAAGTAGGCCACGATCGTGACTGAAGGAACAACAAATGATACAAAAGTGAGTTCTTCACTTATGTACATAAGCTTTTTTAGTCAAAAAAAACAATCGATTGAGCGGATAGAGGGTCCATAAGAGTTATGGGGTTAGAGAGAAGTGATCTTGAGGTTTGTTCATGAAATTTATGCAATTGTTGTATGAATTTAATTACATGCAACCCATTTTGATCTAACTTTCCATTAGAGCATTTACTTGAACCATCTAGTTTAGTGCTCTAACCACCCTTGCACATTGTTTCTTCTTCATCTTTGCATGTTCTTGAGTGATCAAGGAAGGGTTTAGTGTTTGCAAGAACCCAAACAAGGACCCAAAGAAGGGTTTAGTGTTTGCAAGAACCCAAACAAGGAGAAGAATTACGAAAGGAGGAGAATAAAAAAGGTACATGTACTATTATATCATGTTCATATAATCTGTTTATGCATGCATTTGAGATTCTGGCTTTTTGGGATGTCATGGGGGTCGAAATTTAGATTTCGACACTTCCACTACTTAGTTGTGCATGTGACGCATGAATCCATATCTCTCCCAACAGTGGTATCAGAGCATGGTCATGCATGTATTAGATGATGTATTAAACATGTGCAAAGTGTTTGCTGGGTTATGACTGACATGCATGTTGATTTGGAAAATTTCATATAAATTGTAGAAAATTTGTTTTTCTGATTTTCTTTCACAGAAATGTTTATAAGATGTTATATCATATTTATATCAAAGGAAATTGCAATTTAATGTCATTTTCCATTTTATTTCTTATTAATATCCAGTTGGTTTATATGATGATTTTTGGGAATTTCTAGAAAACTGAATGCACGTGTTGATTTTGAAAATTTCGTAATAATTTTGTAAAAAATTGTTTTTATAATTTTCTTTCACATAAATGTTTATAAGCTGTTATATCATGTTTTTGTCAAAGGAAAATTCAATTGAATGTTATTTGCTATTTTATTACGAATTTAGTTTTAGCCTGATGCATGTATGAAGTTATGGGAAATTATGAAAATCTGATGAACATGCATGCTTGTAAATTCCATATTAAATTTTATAAATTTTCTACATGGACATGCAAGATAAAAATTTTTCACGTGTATGAGATGCATGTCACTTGTTGTTAAAGTGGTTATATTATGCATGCATGATGTAGAGTATGACTAGTGTTAGAAGCAATATGATAAGTGTCATAGACATGTGATGTGCTGCTAATTCCACTAACTTAATAAATAATTACTCGGAATTAGTCTTTGGAATTTTTTATTAGACACATTTAGAATGTTTATAAGACTCTGGAATTTTCTAGAATTAATTTAATTTTATTCAATTAATAAATCAAGTCATAGTCAACATTGGTCAGTTTTTTGAAAGCTGATGGAGTTGACTTGTTTAATGACTTATGATGTATGTGTTTCGGTTATAAGACATTAATAAAGTTTTTATAAGATAAGAAATGTATTATTTTGATGCTAGTAGCATGCTAAGTGCATGTGCTTGAAATTAGGGTTTCAAAAATTTTTCGGACATCGAATCGGTCTTTTCAGTGTCTAGTAGGTTAACTTATTTATCTTGATAATTTTGGCCGTTAAGATGTTTTTGGCTTATGCCAAAATTGTCTAGATAAATTTGAGATGACCTAGGGATATTATAGATGACTAATTGATGTTTGGGAAATTTGGAAACCCTAGGAATTAATTTAGAATTAATCCAAGTAGAGCATAGCATATCTAGTGTGACAAGAAAACGACATGTGTACTAGAATTAAAGTGTTTAATTTGGACATCAAAATGATTGAATTTTAGGGTTCATAATCAAATTAGATTCGAACTAGCCAAGACTAACACTAGTACCCAATTCGGTTCAAGAGTTTAATCGAATAATGAACTCTAGATGTATAGTCAAGTCACAACTTAAAATGAACATCCTTTGTGTGATACATGCATTAGATGCATTTTAAGGGTGGTTATGGACATAGGCTCAATTTAATTGAGTTGTCCATAATTTGAATATATATATATATATATGTGATATATATATAATATCATCCAAGTATTGATGAGACCAAAGAACACATCCCTCAACGGAAATATTAGGACTTACGCCTTCCATTGATATGGCAAGAACCAGAGTTATTTTATAGTTGGATTGTTGGGCAAACTCAAGGTCGCTCTACACGAATATGTTCAAACCATGGAAATTATATTTCTGGATTAATGGGTTGACCCTAACTGGAAGCGTTGATTTGTTGGGCAAACCCAAGGTCAACTTGGTTAAAGGCGAAGTTGGGTTGTATACATCGGATGTATACGAATCATGAGTTGATAATCGAATGAGTGTGCTAAATCAATAGTTGATAGCACAAGTCGATAGTTGCATAACTGAATGCAATTGGTATGAATGATACATACCGGTTGACCTAAGGTGACGTATTGGGCAAACCCAAGGTTTAGTAATATTGGATATCAACCCAATAGGAAAACTATAAGTTTTCTCAAATTCGTAGTGAGGGCTATGGATTTGAATAAAAATAGTGAGACCTATAATGCATGTGATTAAAGTCTTATCGATATGCATTAGTGTACATTCTAATACTTTCTCTCATTCTTCTAGGTTATTGAATCACCACGATGTCTTCGTCTAGTGTGAACCTATGTTCTCTATTAGACTCCAACAAACTCACAGGATCTAACTTCTTAGTTTGGCTGCGAAATTTGAAAATTGTTATTAAAAATGAGAAACTAGGATATGTCCTAGATGAACCACTTCCCGATCCCCTTGCTGTCAATGTATCTGATGAGTATTAGAAAACTTACAAGAAGTTATTGGATGACAGTGAGCTAGCTAGCTATATCATGCTGATCTCTATGTCACCAGAACTGCAAAAGTAGTATGAGACTATAGATGCTCACACCATAGTCTACCATCTAAAGGAACTATTTGATGAGCAAGCTCGATTTGAAAGGTTCGAGAGCTCGAGGCTACTTTTTCGCTCTGAGATGGCTAAGGGATCATCTCCAGTGTAGTATGCACTGAAGATGTATGTATACATTGAGAGGTTAGCCAGTTTGGGTTTTATAATGGATCATGAATTAAGTATAGGCTTAATTCTGACTGGTTTGATCGATAGTTATTCACAGTTTGTGCTTAACTATCAGATGAACCAAATATCTACCTTGATACCTGAGTTGATTAATCTACTCAAAACAGCTTAGCAAACTGTCAAGAGAGACAGTAAGGCTGTGATGCTAGTGGACTCTCCATCTAGTTCTCGCAAGAGGAACCAAAAGAATAATAAGAAGTCTAACCAAGAAGAAGGCAAAGGAGATTGCATCAAAGGGGTTTTGCTTCCATTGCAAAAAGAAAGGACATTGAAAGAGGAACTGCAAAGCTTATCTGGAGTCGCTGAACCAGCAGAAGGCATTAGATGCTTCACCGTTTACTTTAGGGTCTTAGGGATAGTAGACGCTCAAGAAGGGAGAGATGGACTGACGTATGGGAAGTAGAGCAAGAGTTGCTGCATTAGCCGTAGGAACTTATGTTTTGTATCTTCCTAATGGGCTAGAGTTAACTTTGGTTAATTTCTTTTATCTACCCGTTGTAACAAAGAACATTATATCTATTTCATGTCTTAATAAAGTGGGATTTCATTTAACATTTTCTAGCGATGGTTGTTCGATTAAGTTGAATGAAATGTTGTATG
This sequence comes from Erythroxylum mucronatum, assembly GCA_027563825.1. Taxonomy (NCBI): domain Eukaryota; kingdom Viridiplantae; phylum Streptophyta; class Magnoliopsida; order Malpighiales; family Erythroxylaceae; genus Erythroxylum; species Erythroxylum mucronatum. The sequence goes on from JAOSBP010000009.1 coordinate 2,143,888, forward strand.
GTACTGCTACATTGTATAATGGTATTTACATATTAGATATGTGTAATCCAATATTAAATATAAATGACAATAAAAGACAAAAAATGAGAAAACTTAAAATCATCTTATTTATGGCATTGTCAACTTAGCCATATACGTGAGAGACAAATGGCTAAGGTATATAAGAGTGGTGGCTTAGGGTCATTTGATTATGAATCATATGATACATTTGAATCTTGCTTATTAGGCAAGATGACTAAATTATCTTTTAAAGGAAAGGGTGAAAGAGCGAATGAGTTATTAGACCTAATATATTCTAATGTATATGGTCTGATGTCCATTCATACTAGAGGTAGTTTTATGTACTTCATTACCTTTCTTGATGACTATTCATGATATGAGTATGTGTTGTTGGAGTTATGTAAATATAGTGCCTTGGAACGCAAGTGTATTTACATGTAACTTTATCTTCTTTAGTTACAGTTTTGTAATGAAAATATTTATTATTAATAAAACAAA
>JAOSBP010000009.1:2144485-2157890 GCA_027563825.1 Erythroxylum mucronatum
GATGAGGAGGACGGATGCGTAAGCCTGAGGGCCCCCATGAACTCAGTCGTGCCTCCCGAGGAAAAATGCCCCTTGGGCGGTTTCCATCTTTGGAGGCCGCGTCCCCCCAGTGCCAAGCGCGGTCCGGCACGCGCACTCTAATTCGTCCAAGGCCAGCACATGTCGGCCCGTCTTGACCTCCGGTGCGTGCACGGGCCAACTGAGACAATCACATACACTTCTTCAACACACCCTAACCCTAATTTGATATAATGCCATACTACCATGCCTTACTCTCCATGCTTGTCGTTCAACTATAAGCAGAAGCCCGAGCCCAATTCTGTTCCTAGCCTGGCTTACTTTAAAGCTCATATGTCCAGCTAATAAGCTTTAATGAACAGTACTTTGATCATTTAATTGGCAAACGCGCGTCGCGTGTCTTTGTGTTTGTTTTGGATGGGCTTTGTCCTTGGATACAGTGAACTTCTTGATTGCTTCCATCACCTGTCTATGTGATCTATGGCTCCCAAACGTACTAGCCGTAAGGCCCGAGAGGTAGCTTCAAGTACTGCACCCTCGAAAGCACAGCCATTGACTCGAAGCACTCGTTCTAGAGTGCCTGAGATTCCGGCTTCAGAGCCCCCAGCGCGGCCTGGGTACGAAAGCGACGGCAGTGCCAGTGAGGAAGATTCCGCTATTCAGCCCGCCAAGCGTGGTAAGCGGCAACGACAGCAACGGCAGCCCCGTCGGGATGCAGGTACCAAGACGTTGTCAGTGACCAAAGAGGTCGACGGACCCGACGAGGATCCGGAAACCCAGGACACTATTCGCGTTGAAGTGCTAGCAAAGGGCAGGCAAAGTGAGTCCCGTGAAGGAACTCCCGATGATGAGCAAGTGCTGCCAGAATCGAGGTCCCCTTCTATCTCAGGCACCACAGCTCGTAATTCGTACGGCATTCATCATGACTTTGATCAACAACGTATGGTTGAATTCCTACCAGACCTCTGGGTTTCGTCCAAATACCTGGTGCATCTTTTAGCGCTCCCAACCGCTGGGCATGAAAAGATCAAACAGCTTGCGGCAAATCTGAGCGACAAAACGGACATGAAATATCGGAATAGACAAAGGCACTCCAAGTCGCTCAAGGAGGTCATGGAACACTACACGAACCACGGATTCGTGGATGTGCCTTCCGCACAGGCCGGGTTGCTCAAACTTTCCGAGGCCGATGGCATCGATAGGCTTCCAGACAACAATCTTCGCGCTGACGAAGTTTTCTACATGGCTAATCTGGCCTGGCTAATGGACAGCGAATTGTTTATCAACGACTCTATCGACCTAGGAACTTGGGAACACCTTGATCGGCAGTTTCCGGAACCGTTCACGTCGGGGTTTGGAGATGGTATAGATGAGACTGCGGATGACGCAGCCGTCTTTTCTCTTGCGGTATCTTTGCGCATCCAGTACTTCAAGTCGATAGTTGCAAACCATTCGAAACGCCCAAACTTCGTCGCCTTGGATGCTTTACGACAGACCTTCTTCGAGTCAGAAGACGATGGCGTTGGACTGAAAGGATGGAGCCTGAGACAACTGCAACCAGAAAATATTGACGATGCTTGGAAGGAAAATGCAATGCTGCAGATCCAGAGGCTTGAAGAAATAATTACAGAAACGGAAGGAAACGGGCCGAAAATGCTTATCGAAGGACTGGAAGCAGAGTTTCGTGACATAGATTTCAAACAGGAACTCATGGCCTGGGTGTCCGCCCGTTCCGATGAACTTGAAAGAAAGTTTGACGAACGTCAACCAAGAGATGTGGAAGGTCTTCAAGAAAAACTTGACACGTACATGCGGAATGGTCTAGAAAACTCCCACTCGCGATCGAAGAATACGAGCGATCCTGACGGGAGAGGCAGTGGACATGTCCGTGTGCACTCAACAAACAGTCGACCTGGCAAAGCCACCAGTGGGCTCGAAGAGAGTTCGCAGCATGCGATTGGAAAGAACAAACCGCCATCTCCGAAACGTATCACCAAAACCAAATCCAAGACTGCGACTAAAGGCAACATACCTCCAGCCAACGATCGAAGGTCTTTCCTCGATCCACAGCAGCATGCAAAAAGGGAGCAGTGGAATGCGACACATTGCTCTGTATGAAATTGTGGGAGCTACCGCTGTCGAGAAAGATTTGTACCGGTTGACCTTGTAACGTACCCATGAAGCGCAAAGTGCTGGGCGATACATAGCCTGACATTGCATTATAAGAGATCATGGTCGGAACTGTCGGACCAGAGGAAATTTCAGTCGAGCTAAAGGCAATGGGTAGGAACAGGTTTTGTGTTTCTGCCCAACAGGAAACCATGCTCTCAATGAAAGCACCAAAATGTAAGGTTTATAGAATAAATGACACAAGCAAAGGGGACAAAAGAGAAATATTTGATTATAAGATTCTGCAGCAGTACAATGAAGCAAGGACAGTGAATACGCAGAAAAGGAAAGGTTTAAGAGAGAAAGAATTCTGGTACAAAAGTACTCAGAAGGAAGGAGAGAATGGCGTGAGCCTAGATTTATTCTTTTCATGCCCATCACAATACTACCCCACCCCTATTTATAAAACAGTGCTTAACAGAATTGTAACCAATTTTGGCATCTAGCCACACACATATTCTTTCAGCTTCACATGGGCCCTCTTTTCACGTAATAGCCACGTCAGATGATCCTTGGATCGTAACAGATACAAAGGACAATATGAAGTTTAGCGTTGAAAATCCAAGGTGTGAATATTGCAAAACTCAAGACCATCTTTTGCTAAACTGCAGGTGTGCAAAACTAAACTGGAAAAGGATACAAGATGGTTTGGGGGTCCGAATCTCAACTATGACTTGGGAAGAGATTATAGATGAAGTTACGAAGATAAAGATGGCCAAAAGTGAAGACTATAAAGCTTTAAAAATTTGCATTATAATAGTGTTGTATTTCATATGGCAGGAGAGAAATAGAAGGTTGTTTAGGAAAGTAGGAAGAGAAATTAAACAAATTTACCAAAAAATAGTGTTACACAGTAGACTATCGATGTTAGCTAAAGGAGTTGCAGGTAAATTATCACTCAACATCAAAGTGGCATGGAATATGAAATGAGAGTGCTATAAGTGACAAAACTGAATGCCTGTACTTTTGGATATAATACAAAGTACCTAGGAAGACCTTATTAGATGTCTTTTGTTAAATTTTGGATTGCAACCTGTCAAGGTGTACATTGAACTATTCAATATCTTTTATTACTTTTCAAATAAAAAAATTCTATATAGGATGTTTTTAGTATCTTTTATTTAAATTTTTTCCTGTCTTTTCTTAATAAGATAAAGTGGTGACTTAATCATATACATTTTTGAATTTTGGTCCCATCTTTATCCAATAGCGTCTGAAAAATATTAGCATTACCAATAATGATGAGGTACTTTCTTGCTCAAATTCTTGATATAATAATGATGATTATATTATTGAGGTTTCATATGCTGAGCTTGAAGAATATTTAAATGTCAAAAGTATTAAAAGAAAGAATCTTATAAATAGAAGAGGTTTAAAAACTCTCAAATACATACTACCCAACTTCCACCCCCAGATACCCCTTACCCCGGCACCGACTAGATCTTGGAAAGCCGTTGTGGAGGTAAGTAATGGGGCCTCTTCCGAGACTCCGGAGCTCATTTTTTACCCTCCTGAAATTAGGGAGAACTAGGTATTTGTAATCCCTCCACGGGAGCTCGCGCAGAAAGGAGCTTCCAAGTTTCGAACCGCACTGCTAGGTTTCTTTCTAGGGAAGAGGCCAGCTTACGCAGTGGTGCAGCGAGCCCTGACGAGATCATGGGCTGACTTTGGGCTATATGAGACATTGATTACAAGCTCCAACAACTTCCTGTTTCAATTTGAGTCTGAGCAGGATATGAAATCTGTGGTTGAAAGTGATCCGTGGCACATTCAAGGTAAGCCTCTGTTTCTCCGAAGGTGGAGCTTAAATGGTGGAGACTTGGCAGAGATTCACAAGGCTGCGGTGTGGGCTCGTTTCTACAATATTCCAGTTGAATACTGGAATACCGAAGGCTTAGGCAGGACAGCCAGTCCTGTGGGGCTTCCTCTGCTTATGGATACTCCAATAGCAAGAATATCCAGGATCAGCTATGCTAGATTATGCGTGGAACTAGAGCTGATGAAGCAATGGCCATCTACGTTCCAATTGGCTACGTATGGTGAGGATGGGAAGCTCTCCTTTAGGGAAGTCACTATTGAGTATGAATGGCAGCCACTTGCGAGTGAGCAAAGACAGGTGTGGGTGCCTACTGGGCACAAGTTTGCTACTGGTCTTCACCAAGAGCTAAAGCAGAGCAAGGATCCTAGGTTACAATTGACCACCGTACCACCAACAGAGTGCCCCCAGTATAGCCCAACAACTGCTCCTACTCTAGAGAGCTCCAAGGAATTATCCACAATGGTAGGTCCACTCCAGCAGGACACAGCTGAGGCAAAGTAGGTCACAGATGACAATGAGGTTAGTATAGTAAGGAACTCTCCAACGTGTGATCTGCATCTCCATTCATCAAAGGACCTCAGTGGCGGCAGCAGGGAGTCAACAGCCCTGGCAAAAAATCAGACAGGTATACCTCCTTCTCCTACTTCTGAATTGAGACCTGCTAGTCCTGGAACTGTGGGCAGGGCAGAGGGGGAATTCTCAGATAGAAAGAATAGGAAAGCTAGGAAAAAACAGAAGTAGTAGGTTACGGCTTAGCTGGTTTTTTGGATATGGATTTTGTCAATCTGAGGAGCCTTAATCACCCCAATAGATAGCATGCCATCCGTGCTTGGCTTAAAAAATCCTCTGCTTCTTTTGTTTGTTTAGTTGAATCTAGGATTAGATCTCCAGCATTTTTGAACACACTCTGCTTTTCCTTGTTTCCTAAATGGGATAGCTTTAGTAACTTAGTTCATTCGTCTAATGCCAGGATTTTGAATGCTTAGAACCCAGAAATCCTTTTGTGCTTAATCCGAAGCTATTCTAATCAGTTTATTCACGTGGAACTACATCCTAGACATTTTTCAGAAACCTTCTTAGTTTTTTGTGTTTATGGAGCCAATAATCTGACCCATAGGAAGCTTCTTTGGAGTGATATTTCCAACATTTCCTTGTCTGTTGGTCAAAATCCGTGGTTGCTTGCTGGTGACTTCAATGCAATTCTCTATCCTCAGGAATCCGACCCTCCTAGTGTATCTGCCATGAGTAGTCAAAATGATTTTAGGTAGTTTGTAGGGGATAATGGATTATTCGACCTAAATTCTAGTGGTTCCCTATTTACTTGGTCCAACAAACAGTTAGGTGATTCCTTCATAGCTCGAAATCTTGATAGGACTCTTATCAATTAAACTTGGAGCATTCGGTTCCCATCTTCTTATTGTGTAATCCATAATCCTCAAATTTTTATTCATTCTCCTTTAGTGGTTAAGTCGATTGGGAGCCAGCTGAAACATTCTTCCCCCTTTAGATTCTTCAACTTCTTAACTGATTAGCCTAATTTCCTGCAGATTGTTAAGGAAACTTAGGCCTACCTTGTTATAGGTACTCCCTTGTTTAGGTTAGTGACTAAATTGAAAAAAGTCAAGCAAGCTCTTAAACTTATGAACATGGGTCAGATTGGGGATATCAACTCTAGAGTCGAGAACTGTCATGCAAATTTGAATCACATCAGGACTAACTAAAGGATTCTCCTAGATCTACCCTTCTGCTAGCTAGGGAGACTGAGGCCATTAAAAAACTCTATAGATCTATCGAGGATCAGGAATTGTTTTACAGACAATCCTTTAGGATCAAATGGCTTAAGGAAGGAGACCGTAATACTAAATTCTTTCATAATTCTCTCCTTACAAATAGAAACTGAAATTCCATACATTCTCTTGATGTGGGAAATGGCATAAGGGTAGTGGGGCTTAGTGAAATACAATCTCAATTTCTAGATTACTACAGGCTCAATTGGGAATGTTAAGAATATCCACTCCTCTAAGGAGTTTGTAGCTCATCTTTTTCCTCATCCTCTTGCAGATATTCCTTCCCAAGCTATTATGGCTGAAGTTTCACCTCAAGAAATTCGAGAGGCTTTCCACTATCTTAATCCCAATAAGGCCCCTGGCCCTGACGGATTTAATGGGCACTTCTATATGAAGGCCTGGCATAAGGATGAAGTTACTGGAGCCGTTCAAAAATTTTTCCTCCATGGCAAACTCCTCAAAGAGCTCAATTCCACATTCATATCCCTTATTCCTAAATCAGCTCACCCATCCACTGTCCAATACTTTAGACCCATCTCTTGTTGCAATATGCTCTATAAGTTATCGCTAAAATTTTAGCCAATAGACTCAGCCAAATTCTCCCTCTTATAATTAGTCCTAATCAAAGTGCCTTTATCCAAAATCGCCGAATAGGGACAATATTCTTTTAGCACAAGAAATCTTCAAGAACTATCACATTTCTAATTCTCACAAGAGGTGTGCTTTCAAAATGGATCTCTAAAAAGCCTATGACTCTATTCATTGGGATTTTCTTCTAAACACTCTAGTAGCAGTAAGCCTTCCGTTGAGGTTCATTGAGTGGGTTAGACAATGTATCACCACCCCATCTTATTCCATCCTGGTTAATGGGTCTCTTACACAATTTTTCAAAGGTAAATCTGGGTTAAGATAGGGTGATCTGTTGTCGCCTTTCCTCTTCATTATCTATATGGAAGTGTTCCATAGGAATTTGAGGGTCAATACAGATAATACTCCTTAGTTCAAATACCATTGGAGATGTCAAGGTCTTAAGCTTAAACATCCTCTCTTTGCGGATGATCTCTTAATGTTCTGCCATTGGGACTTGATCTCAGCATAGCTTTTGCTTGATTCCTTGTGTACTTTCTCTATGTTTTCTGGCATGAAAATTAATACATCCAAAAGTCAGTTTTTCTTATCCCTAGATGTTAGTCATCTGAGCTGTAGGATGAAACTTATGTCTGGTCTCCAACAAGGTTCTCTCCCTTTTAGGTATCTAAGAGTTCCTCTCATTATAGATCGTCTTTCTAGGAGGGATTGTGCTTCTCTTATCGATAGAATTGACAATAAGATCAATCGTTGGACCTATAAGAGCCTTTCTTATGCGGGTAGACTTCAATTGGTTATTTCTATACTCTCATCCTTCCATGTCTACTGGTCCTCACATTTTATTCTTCCCTCTTCCATCCTTAAGGACATAGAGGCTAAGCTTAGGATTTTTTTATAGGCAGGAAAGGCAATTTCTAATACTCAGGCTAAGGTAAAGTGGAGTGACATCTGTCGTCCTAAAAGGGAAGGGGACTTAGGAGTTAAACACTTGACTACTTGGAATCATGTTCTGTTAGGAAAACAGCTATGGAATTTGTTTGAAGATAGGGAAGCTCTTTGGGTGAAGTGGGTTCATACAACTATATTACGAAGGCAAAATTTTTAGAGTGCTCATCCTACCTATAATAGTTCTTGGAGTTGGAGAAAGACCTTAACAGTTAAGGACAAGTTCTGTCATCAATTCAGATTTAGGATTGGAAACGGTATTTCTACTCTTTTCTGGCAGGATCCTTGGCACCCGCGTGGTATTCTGATGACCTTGTCTACACCAAGAGAGATTAATAATTCGGAGCTTCTGCTCACAGCACGTGTTTTTGACGTAATAATTAATGATACCAGGAGCTGGAGTGAGGTTTCCATGGACCTCCTTGGACACCTTGATCCACCTGCGTATTTCCCCAATAGCTCCTTACTTGACTGTCTGGAATGGTTAGTTAGCCATACCAAGCGATATACCAATGTGTCTGCCTATCATTTATTGCAACCTCCTTTACCAGTTGTCCCTTGGTACAAGCTGGTATGGTCTCAATATAGTAAACCCCGTTGCTTCTTTACATTATGGTTTGCTTTCCTGCAGAAGCTTCCAACCCGGGACAAACTTTCATATCTTTATATTCCTAACCATTATTCCCTGTGCCTCTCAGCAAATGAATCCATAGACAGCTTATTTTTTGAATGCCCCTTCTCAAAAACTATTTGGGGCCATTGCCTCTCCCACTTCAACTTGCTCACTTTCAACCATTATAACCTTTCAACTATCCTTTCCTGATTTAAAACTGTTTCCAGTACCAGAGTATCAGTCATTACTCACTTCCCTCTTCTGCTCTCCACCACTGTTTACCATATATGGACTGAACGAAATGCCAGAACTTTCAAGAATGAAGCCATGGCTGATGAGAGAGTGCATTCTAGAGTAATCTCCCACGTTAGGGAACTTCTCAGCTTATACACCGAGAGGAGGTAATTTTCTAATTTAGTTCTTCGCTTACTTTTGCAGGTTAATTGCTCAGTCTTTTCCAGGTCACAGCATTCGCGGTTCTCATTGGATAGACCATGTCTTGCCATGCCTACCCTTAGAGGTGCAGTACAGTTACTTCTTGGCGGCAGCTTTCTCCTTGGCCAGTCCGGGGCCAAGGTTGTTCTTTTCACTTCAGTTTCTCTTTGGCTTCCTTATTCGGGGTTTGGAATTTCTTAGTTAGACTCTCCACTTAGATTATAAATGCTAGGGTATTGTTTGGTTGCGTTTCTTTGTGTATCTGATGTTGAATGGGTGTAGGATTGCTTCTTCTATAGCTACTGAGTCCTTAAATTTTATCTTGGACTATCCTAAGACTAGTTGTTAATTTTTTTTAGCTAGTTGTGCCTTCAGTGGCATTTGTCTGAAAACTCTTCGTACATATTTTGTTTCATTAATTTATTTTTTTTATTAAAAAAACAATTTTAAAACAATCTAAAACTATATGCTAAAAGGCAGCAATGGGCGGAGTGGAGCAGAGCACGACAAATCTTTGAGACTTCGACGTCGTTTAAGGCCCTTATTATAAGGAGGAGGTTTTTCCTAGACAGCCACTGCCACATGGCACTCGGCTTGTCTTCTCTCTTCTCTTCCACTTCCATCTGCTTTCCCTTTTCCTCCACCAAAATTCGACAACTGGTTTTAGTTTTAGTGTCGTCGAGATTGGTTCAGGACTACTATCGTTATTCTACTTTTGCTTTCCAGTTTAACACCTTCTCCGAGAGTGAAGAACTGTTTGGCAGCATCAGTCGTGAGTCGTCGTACGCGTTTCTTATTGATCATTCGACGCGTGAAACTCAGTTGAAGCAAATTTATGCGCGTTTGTTAGTGATTGGATTGCAGTTTAGTGGTTTTTTAATTGGAAAAATTATCAATAGAGTTACAAATCTCGGAGAAATAAGATATGCGCGCAGAGTGTTTGACGAGTTTCCGCAACCAAAAGTGTTCCTGTGGAATGCGATAATTAGGTGCTACTCCAGGCATGGTTTGCATACGGCTGCTCTTCAATTGTATGCGAGAATGCAGGGACTGAGGGTGAATTCTGACGCCTTTACTTTCCCTCTTGTCCTCAAGGCTTGCAGTGCATTTCAGGCATTTGAAGTGGGTCGGCGAGTACATGGGCAGGTATTTAGGCTTGGGTTTGGATCTGACGTTGTTGTGCAAAATAGTCTAGTTGCATTTTATTCTAAATGTGGTCGTCTCGTGCAAGCTAATCTTGTTTTTGATAGGTTATACAACAGGACGATTGTTTCTTGGACTTCGATTATTTCTGGGTATGCACAAAACGGGAAACCTCTTGAAGCATTGAGAATTTTTTGTCAGATGAGAAAAATGAGTATGAAGCCTGATTGGATAGCACTAGTGAGTGTTCTCAGAGCATATACCGATATAGAGGACTTGAAACATGGGAAATCTGTTCATGGTTGTGTGATTAAAATGGGTTTTGAACGTGAACCCGATTTGCTTGTTTCACTGACAGCCATGTATGCAAAATGCGGGCAAGTCATGATTGCTAAGTGGTTTTTCAATCAGACGGAGGTTCCGGATTTGATTTTGTGGAATACAATGATCTCCGGTTATTCAAAAAATGGGTATGCTGAAGAAGCTATCGAGTTATTCCGTCAAATGATAAGTAGGAAGATAAGGCCAGACACTATTACTCTGACATCTAGTATTTCAGCCTGTGGGCAGGTGGGTTCTGTTGAACTTGCACGATGGATGGATGATTATGTCAACAGTAGTGAGTTGCGGAATGAAGTTTACGTTAACACTGCACTCATTGATATGTATGCAAAATGCGGACGGGTAGATTTGGCCCGCGTTGTCTTTGAAAGAACACTGGACAAAGATGTTGTCCTGTGGACTGCAATGATTGTAGGGTATGGTTTGCATGGCCAAGGACAGGAATCCATTAAACTTTTCCACGCAATGAGACAAGCTGGAGTATGTGCCAATGATGTCACCTTCATTGGCTTGCTAACAGCTTGCAACCATTCAGGACTTGTAGAAGAAGGATGGGATCTTTTCAACTGCATGAGAGACTTTGGGATTGAACCACAACAACAACATTACGCCAGTGTGGTTGATCTTCTTGGGCGTACAGGCCAGTTAGATCGAGCTTATAACTTTATCCGGGAAATGCCAATCGAACCAGGTGTAAGTGTGTGGGGAGCTCTTCTGAGTGCTTGCAAAATTCATCGCCGTGTGTCCCTGGGAGAGTATAGTGCTGAAAAGCTTTTCTCGTTGGATCCCTATAACATAGGCCACTATGTTCAGTTATCCAATCTCTATGCCTCAGCTCGCATGTGGGATCATGTTGCCAACCTGCGAGAGTTGATGAAGGAGAAAGGTCTGAGTAAGGACCTCAGTTATAGTTCGATTGAGATTGATGGAAAGCTTCAAGCATTTCGAGTTGGGGACAAGTCCCATCCAAGATGCAAAGAAATATTTGAGGAGGTTGAGAATTTAGAAAGAAGGTTGAAGGAAGCTGGATTCATTCCAGACAAAGATTCTATTTTGCATGATCTGATCGATGAAGAAACAGAGGAGATGCTTTGCAATCATAGTGAGAGGCTAGCAATTGCCTACGGGATTATAAATACTCCCCCTGGAACTACCCTTAGGATAGCAAAAAATCTTCGTGCATGCATCAATTGTCATGAAGCCACCAAGTTTATCTCAAAGCTTGTGAATAGGGAAATAGTTGTGAGAGATAAAAATCGGTTTCATCATTTTAAGGATGGAGTTTGTTCTTGTGGGGATTTTTGGTGATTCGGGTCTATCTCCGCTGCAAACTTCTTCCAGTATGATAAATTTTAGTTGAAAGAGACAGGAACACGCTTACTCAAGAGGTGGCTTTGGCTTGAAAATTTGTACGTAGTTTACGCTGATGCATCATACATGTAACTTAAAATACTATCGACTTGACAAGTTCTAACTGTAACTTGTAACATAATGTTAAGCAGAAGTTATCAGTTGATTTTGCTCCAGTTCTGTCGTATCACATGCAGGAAACTTGAAACGCTTTGAAGGACTTAGTCCAAGTGAAATTAGGAATAAATCTTTAAACGGAGAGCTGTGGAAAACAAGAAGCTAGAAAAAATTTAAATTAACAGTTAATTATTAAAAAATCTTAAAGGTAGTAGAATTAATCGTTTACATAATAAATTAATTTAATTAATATGAAAATAATAAATTTAAAAGAAAAAACCAAATCTTCCTTTTCTATATTCTTTTTCCCCATCTTTTTTTTGCAACTATGCACATTTTTTGTTTCGTCTTTGTACCTTTGTTTTTCTTGCGACCTCCATTTTGTTCTTGTTGGGAAATCAAGACAGGACCTGATCATAACCGTAACGGCTTAATTATGAAACTTTTTTATATTTTAATTTTTTACAAACCAAGTTCACTTTAACTCTATAAAATGATTAATACATAAATCATAATAAAGCATGAATGATAATTCTTATCTTATTCCGAAACTTGATTATTTTCTTATCGTATCCCTCGAATTATTTCCGAAATCGGTTTATTTCAGCCGTTGTAACCGCACAAGTGTCCGACCTTTAACAGTATCCAGATAACAAGTTAAAAGAACTTTGTCACTCTTACAAAGAATGTCAAGCAAGAAGTGATAGTTCCATTAGAGCTTAATCCTATTTATAATAAGTTTATAATGTTTTAGTAATTTAATTGAAATTAAATTCTAATTTCAAATAAACTTTAATTAGAATTACAAATAATTTTAATTAAATACCAATTATACCCAAATAGGATCCAATATCTCATGTTGATCCTTATTTATTAAATATCTCATACTTAATTATAAAGTTTCTCAAACTTTACAATCAGGTCCAACTTGATTACAAAATATCTTTGCTCTCTTCAACCCATTCTATATGTGGGACCCATTAAATTTCTAAATATGTTGATAATGATTATAAATTCTAATTCTAATTTTAATTCATAAGAATTAAATAAAATAAAACTCCTTTTAATTTATCTTTAATTTATCTTAATTCTCTAATTAAATAATTTATAATCATAGATTAAGATTGGTGTATAGCAACGCATCATAACCACTTAAATACCTAGAAATGTCAAAGTAGTTTTCGGTAACCTTTCCGTGCACGAATTTTTTCATATAATTCAATCCTTTTATTATACAATGTTCCGATTAGACAAAGCATATAATACATGTCTACTCTTTTTTAGTCCAATCATATTTGTTCTCCACTATTAGTTGTTAATTTAATTAATGACATTTGTAAGCTATTTATAAAGCGTCATTTTACCTTGGCCAAGCATTTTACGAATCAATAGTAAAACATTCTCCGTAATTATTTTAGGATGATATATGATATATTGATCAATCAACTACTACCATATAATTCATTTCATATCCAATAATTATCAATTAAGGTACCTTTAATTGGTATATTTCATAATTAGTATTAAAATATAATAATTCTTATATGACATACTTTAAAGATCAAAAGTCAACCTTTATACAATTATCACAATAAGCATTTCCATATACATGAAAGCAATGTTCTATATAGAATTCTCATGTTGAATTACCTAAATGGACTTACACTCTAATAAACACTCACATGCGCGTTTAAACATCTCTGTACTTTAGTTTATGAGATCAACTTCTTTTATAAGGAAGAAATACAATATATGCTAGTCTTTTCATTTTATTAATATCTATCTTAATAAACTACTGACTTAGAAGAATGTATGAATCATACATAAATATAATATAAATATCACAAGTATAATCTCATAGTAATTATAAAATTTAAAAATATTTTTTCTTTCATTTTAATGTCGCCTTCCTTCCCTAAATGATCTTTTGTCATTGAAATGTTTGAAATTCAATACTTACCTTGGAGTTTATTTGTATATAGCCTTTGGTTCCATATTTCCTCACTACAAGAAAATTTGGTTTCAGCAACCAAATTCTCAGCAACCATAGTAAAATGGTTGCTAATTATATACATTTTG
>JAOSBP010000009.1:2157990-2173769 GCA_027563825.1 Erythroxylum mucronatum
CTATAACTTTTAACGACCATTTTCTTATTTTTAGCAACCATTAATAATGGTTACTGAAACTAATTTTTCTTGTAGTGCCTCTCATGAAATCTTCATGAAACATACCTTAGCAATTTGCATAAAAAATTTTAATGTTTTAAAACTCAAAAAACTTAATTTACCACCTTCTTAAGTATTTTTTCACAATTATCATAATCATAAATAAGAATTAAAAGAGGTGAAATCATTTGATAATGTCAAAGAAATCGTTACTTATTCAAGCTCATTTTATTATCATTTAGATTGTGAAAACTAATTATATTACATCTTTTTCGAAGTAATTAGATTTGGAATTTTGGTTTGGGGCAAACTTGAAATTGACAAACAAACTTTGAGTTGATTAGAATTTGAGTTAGAATCCGCTCTGAAATACCCAACTTAGTTTGGCCTGAACTTGATCAGAACTCGTGTCAAAAAATGTAAGAAAAATATGAAAAAAGCTTGAAAAGCCCTATTGAAATTCATATTTTTTTTCCTACAGACAGTCCAAATATGATGAGTTTTAAAGTCAAATTTAGTTCTTTTCAGAAAATTTAGTCCATTCCAATCCATTACCATGCATAATAATCAAATAAAATATAATACTGTTAAATAATCTTCCTATCATTCTCGCGAGTAAAGATAACATTAAAAAAAATAAAATTTTGTGCAAGTAAGGGCAAGTAGTCAAGTTTCTAGGGAACAAGAATAACTAGAGTAGTGAAGACCTACAACAACAAAAGACCAACTAGGGTAAAGTAATGTGTTTCTTTCTCTGGTTGCTTGGTTTTTCATAATGAATTGGGTTTAGATCAAATATGGAGGCTGAACTTTTAGCTATCAAAAGAGGTTTGACTTTAGATTAGGATAATCGTTTTCGGAAGAAAGGGATTGGGTAACACACTGTCATTCCAAAATTAGCTATGACATCCAAATTTTGTTGCAAAGAGATTGGTGTGTGAAAATGGCCCATTTGCTCCGTGAAGGGAATTCGGTTGCCAATCATCTAGCCAAGCTCGGGGGACGTTCTCCGATTATTGACAATCGTGTGCTGGAATTGTCACCAACTTTTGTTTCTCTTCTGCTGCTGAAAGATGCAACTGACACCCTGTATTTACGGGGTTGAGTTTCTTTTTACTGCTTCCTTTTGGTTTTTTCTGTACCAAAAAAAAAGTGTTTCTTTCTCTATTATTTTTAGGAGTACAATGTGCCATATATCCATTGACATCACGAATACACGTTCTCATTATAGTACTAAACCCATCAGTTTTAGCAAGCTTTTGACGTAAAATTCAAACATATCCTCCAATTTCTCAAATACCTTCCAAAATAAAGGAGAGTTTTGTGAAATTTGCAACGAGCCTACGGGCCCACACAAAAAGAAAAGTTAGATCATACATAAGCTTAAGTGAGGTTTCATTCTAAAAACTAATTGGCAACAGATAGAGTAGCCCACTAGACTTATATGCTAGTCTTCTTTTCTCACTCGGGTATTATCAACAAGTTTCATCCTTATCTTGCTTGCTGTACAAAAATATTGAAAACGTGCATAGATCTTAAATTATGATTATTTCCAAATTTCCTTATCTTAACATCTATAATCTAATATTTAAAATCCATTAGCTGATTTGGTATCGCTCCAAAGAACCAATAAACTTACACGACCCAAAACTTGCTCACGGCCATATCACATTGACAGTAATCTTAGATCGCTGCGTCCTATGAGGCTCAGCCAAGCTAGATGACTAAAACTGCACTACTGACGAATTTTATAGAACATAACCACTTCACCTAGAGATTAAAGAAAGTACTGTAATTATGGTTCTATAAACAAAGCACTAAAGGATTTGATCACAAGTTCATCATTGAAATGCGATCTTAGCATTAGAAGAAGCCCATGAAAATCCCATCATCTGAGACCTAACTTTTTGACGTCGAAGATCTCTCTCATTGCAGGGAGCTGTGCAAAGAGTCATCTCTTCTAAGTCTTTCCCATGCTTGAGCAAAAATTTTGCTAGACTAACTTCATTCTCACAATCTAAAAACCCATGAATTTTTACAACCTTGAGGTGGTTTAAGAATGGTTTTAATGTTTGTATTTGAGATTCCCAGTATTGCTCTTCCTCGCACGTAGATACATCCCACAAATCTCTGTTCCATAGCTGAAAAACAGTGAGATATGTGGTTGATGTTATTGTAAGTCACAAATAAGTTTCCCAGTTACATCAACTAAACTCTAAGATACTTACTCGCCTCTCTGTCTTGTAATTGTTGATGATCTTAAGAATGAGTGTCTGCAATACTGGAGAGCTTCTAAACAGTAATGCCAATCCTGGAACATTGTTTCTGTTGAAACTGGTGTGCAACTCCAAATATTTGAGGTTATCAAACGGTTGGAGAAGATGCGCCAAGTTGATGATCTTTGACAATATCTGTCGGAGTAAGAGCATGCTAGTCATGACTATCTTATTGCATACATAGAATAAAATAGAATAGAGTTATATTCACTGTATCATGAAATTAAGTATAAGAGAAAGAAATGATTTTCTATGACATTATCACTGATCGAGTGTTTTACAAATTCTACTGCCTATACTATATTCTGCGGGAAATTGTAGAAGGAAATCGTTGAATTGATAGAGATGACATACCTCGATGCTCTGGCTTTCTAACGTCAAACTTTGGACATGAGAAAGTCCAGACAAAAGATCGCAAACACTTCGAAGCTTTTCCAGACTTACATCGTCATGAAGAATGAAGAAGCCAATTGAGGCCTCATGCAAGGAGTCCAAGTTTTGTAAAGAACTTGTATCTGTAATGGCATTATATTCCCACAGAACAGTCCTCAGCCTGGGAGCATCAATCTTGACCCAACTCTTACCACAATAGGCATCGAAACAGCTCGCAACTCGGAACTTTTCCAATTTGGCACAAGCAATGTCCAAACCATGTAACTGGAAGCAATTCTCCAGAGTTAAATCTTCCAAGGCTCGACAGCCAATCTTGAGTTGTTTGAGCCCAAAACAAGCATCAAGACTCAATTTTTTTAGACGAGGAAATGATGTTTCCGTAAAGAGATCAAACAATGAGGACTGATCATATAAAATCACAAGCGAGAGAGATAATGTGTGGAGTGATCTGAACCCTTCTGTCATAACGCAAGACGGCAGCAATCTAAAACCTGGATAACGAGATTTCAACTTGAAAACTCGCAGAGTTTCGCTCGCAATAACACCACGAGGGAAATTGAAGTAATCCTCAGTGGCAACTTCTACGTCAAGCTCTTGCACATTATGCCTAATTGCACGACGAATCAATCCATTGAGACCCGAAAAGCTCAAACGTGACCGAAAGCGAAGAGTCCTAAGATCAGAATGCTTATCACGTAGAGCCAAAACATGGGGTATGAAGTCCAATGACAAAGAATGTGACGATCTTTTTGCAGTCTGCTTTAAGGAAGAACTCGTTAAAGGATTTATGGTTGTGAAATCAAGGTCAGGAAAAGAGGACCAAAGGGATCTCCAACGTTTCGATAAGACGCTAGTCTGAGCAATGGATTTGATGGGAAGAAGGAAGAGAATATGATGGAGAACAGAATCAGGGAGGTCACTGATCCTATCAAACCCATTTTGGCCTTCAGTTTCTGAAAACCAAACCCTCTTGCGCTTGGCAGACCTGGTTTCCATAGGAATAATGGTGGGTGTTTTCTTCATATCTATGTTTCTTTTCTGGTATTGAATCTTCCTGCACATTTGGAGATGGTTTAGTTTAGGGTTTGAAAGTTTCAAAGAGTTGAGTATGGTTGGAACGAAAAGAGCGTTCGAGTTTGTTTTACTTGCAATGCCATGGAAAAAATCTAGGTTTTTGCCACATGTAAATCCTAAGAAGTCCCTCTCCTACCCTTGTTCAAATTAAACTACTACCTCCGTACTCTTTATCGTTGTTCCCACTTTCCCCAATTTTCAGATTTTTTAATAAAATATTAAAAATTCTTGTCCCATATTTTTAATAACTATAATATAATTTATTATATGACATTTGATTATTATCTATACTAATTTAATATATTATTTTAAACTTTAAATATTATATCAATAATTATATTCAATAAGGTTGATATTTTATGCGTATAATTTTATTATTTTTTCATGTTTAATACTATGTTTTATATATGTTTGATATATTTATACTTATATTAATTTGTGTGTTTATATTTATGACATTTTACATGTTATTTTTGTGATTAATGAGACCATTTAAAAATTAAATTTCTTTATTAAAATATTGAGCACATGTTTAGAATATTATTGTTATCTTATATTGTAATAAGAATAAACCAAGGTTTTATTTATTAGCAGGCTTTCTAAACAAATTCAAAACCGCTTTAACTTGAATATATTTAAGTTTTATAAAAATGGGTTATATTTTTCTAAATTTATATGATTTGAATAAACAAACTTATGACTATATGAATTTAAAGACAAGGTTAGAAATGACATATAAGATATGTTTTAATACAGAGCTATAACCTAACATATTATTGATAAAGATGTTATCTATGTAATTTAAATGTAGTAGATTTATTGGGTAAACTAAAGATCAATTAAATTGAAATAGGAGCCTAACTCACTATAAAGATTAGAGTAATCTTTCCATGATAATAGTAGTGACGGCTATTATTTTGAGTGAAATAATGGAAGTAATCAATACACGATTAAAGTTCTAATTTTATTTAATTATCATGGAATTTAATCGATTACTTGATTTCTTCATATTTATATTGCTTTGAGTAGTAAATGACCTTTGTTTAGTATAACTGATTTAAAGTATTAATTAACCAAATTTCTTGAACTTAAATTAGGTTTAAGAAGAGTTATCAAAGATAGGAAAAAAATTATATATCCATTATACAATCCTTCTATAATCCCTAGTAAGTATTTCAATGAAAAAATTAAGAGTATGTAGATATCATATAGACGATAAAATATAGTGACATTTAAATTTTACTAATGTGTCGTAAGCTTTAAAGGTAACATGTAAGATGAATGTTAACATTATGATAACACAATGTAAATAGTTACATAAATTAGATATAAAAAGGTATAGTACTATGAAGAATTAGTTTACTCATCTTAACTTATTAAAAGAATAAATTAAGGACCATAATTGAAGGAATTTTCTATAGTAAGATAATAATTATTTTTAAAAGGAGATAATTGTCTGACTTTTCTTGCTAATACTAGATATGTTAGAGATCATATATATTTGTAATTCATCCTTTTATGTATATGATATGAATCGGATTTAATATTACTATAATGTCCAAAGCATGATAAGAAATAAAGTGTTGAGTAAAAGTAGTTGATCCAAGTTTATACAAATAATTTGTATGTGTTGGATCGAAAGAGAATCATGCTTAACATAAATGGCAAAAGAGCAAATTTATTTAGCAAAGACTATTTTCCATGTCACGTTGATTAAATAAACATAATAAGAATCACAAATTACATATAAGGATATTTGTAGCCTTTTGATTTATATCTTATGAAACTTATAAAAGATGTTAGGTTGAAGGATGACCAAATCAACCTTTAGTGAAGGGATGATTATGGCATTAAATTGTTAAATCTTATACATATTATGTATGAGATATAATAAAAAATTATAAAAAATTGAATACATGTATTTTGTTAAATTTAGAATGACTTTATATGATATAATCATATGTAAAACGAAATATTGATTTAATTTTTTAAAAAGAGTTTAAAGTATTTAAATCTAGGTAGAAATTAAGCATTGAGAATGCTCAAATATGTCAACAAGATTGATGAGATTAGTTTTACTTAAAATTTTAATTATATATATATGGTATAAGATTCTCTAATAAACATCTCTACAATTAAAGTCCATAATAGTATGGATTTATGAAAGGAGAAATTTTATAGTATGTGATATTGTCATATAGTATCATCTTCATCATAACTATGCCTGACTATAATAATTTAAGTTCCATAGTTTATAAAAATCAATTAGCAAGTTTTCATATAAGATATGGAATGGTAAAACTTTAGAAAAGTAAAAAGATAATAATTTAGGAATATAGTAGTTAGTTGAAGCATATATTATGTCATATGTTTATAATTCAATTGGACAATAAAAGGTTATGAGTTTGAACATAATATTTATTTCAATTTAAACTTATATGATAATATTTATGAAGATAAGTAGTAGAAGTACGATGAAGATTGAAATAGTTCAAATCTTATAACAAAACACCTAAATGAAATTAATGTCTTTGTCTTTTACATCTAATGTATAGTGAAAAGGTTAAGAAACAATGAAAATTCTCTTTTATGATCAATTTAAAGAGCATGTTTTAAAGATGAATGATGATTCATCATGCTTATAGAAAGGTTAGCGAGAGTATAGTTATACTCTTATACAGATGAAATATTGTTCATAGGAAGCATGAATCATATTTTCAATTGTCATTACAACAAGGTAGTCCTTTAGCTACTGTTTTCTTTTGGCAACTATTTCAAAATCGTAGCTAAAAGTAAGCTTTTGGTGACAATTTTTGTGGGTACCCTTGGGTGACGTATGAAATCATCACTAAATGGCAAGCTTTTGGTTAAGGTTCAATAACATCAGTTCCAAATAGTAAGCCTTTGGCGACACTTTTCCTAAATCATTGTAAGAGGCTTATCCTTGGTGACAGTTTAGTAATATCATTGCAAAATGTGTGACCTTTGATGGTGATTTTTGAAATCGTCACTAAATGCTTAAGTAACAAAATAACTCTTTTATTTATAATTATGAATTCATTAACTTTAACTTGATTGTGACTGAACATCGTATTGATAAAAATCAAATTTAATATTATTGACAATGATTTTAAGTCTTAAAATAAATTTAGCTAACAACAATGTCAAATCATTTCAATAATTTATGAAACTATAAACTAAAAATTAATTAATGTTACATAGATTTATACTTTTTATTTTCTTTTTTAAATTATATGATTTGACAATTTTATATGGTGTTACACAATTTTTAAATTGTTTTAACATGAAGTTGGTAATATAATGATATATGATTCTTACAGAAAAAGCAATAAATAATGATATATGGTAATTAATAAAATATAATGATATATAGTACAATAAATAATGATATATGGTAAGTAATATAATATAATGATATATAGTAAGTAATACAAGATTTTAATTATAACATAAACAATTCTTACAAACAAAACAACAAATAAAGAGAAAAAGAAATAATTATTTTTCTGGATTCTAAGTGACATGAGACTCGGTAGATAAGATAAAGGAGTTCACTATGTCTGGATTCCCATGAAGGCTCCTTGCATGTTTGAAGACATCAATTAAAATCAATAAAGATCTTCCTTCAGTAGTTGGTTTATTGACAGCCTCTTCCAACAACTTCTTGGCTTTAACTGAACTAGGAGAAGATCATTGACGACTTCTTAGATGCAGTATGGAACAGTAAATTAAATGAACCACACGTACTATACTTTTCACCTAAGGAACAATAGTATAGAACAATTGCCTTAATTTCTTCATAATCCTTTTAAAAATTAAATCCTAAAAACTAAAAAGTTAAATAAAACGGTATAAAGAACCCAAATTTGAACACACGCCTACCTGATTGAATGACTCCATCATCGTCACAACGAACAAGCATTGTTTTTGCAATTGACGACTGTTTCAAAATTTTTGATTTGCTTAATCATGTACGGACCGTTAGGATTCTCGCCACCACCTCCATTTTCATCTACATTCTTTTGAAGATTTGAGGAAGCTTTACACAACACATATTGTATACAATCACACGTTCATCTAATAGCTTTTTAACAGAAAACGTCAACCCTTTGGTGGTGTTTCTCTAAATTAGTCATCAATGGTCTACATTTAGCAACGTTTTCCTGAAATCATCGCCAAATGTTGGCCATAGTTCTTCAAGATTTAACAAAATGATGTCATTTTTTCCTCAACAAACGATGTCATTATTGTGTTATTTTTAACATAAAATTGAAGTTGCCTTTGTCTTCATTGTTTAGCGTTATTTTCCCTTTTATTTTTGTTTTCAAGAAGCCTTGTTTTTCCAAGAAACGTAGCTAAAAGATTTTAGCTACGCTTCCAGAAATGTAGCCAAATGTATTGGCGACAATTCCTCAAAATGTTGCTAAAAGTTTTTTTGCTATGAAATAAAGTGTATGAAAAAATTGTTATCAATGACTAGCAGAAAATGTCACCTATAGTTTTCAACTACGGGTATTTGGTGACATTTTGGGCAATGAAACTAAATCATCGCTAGTTCCTATTAACAATAATTTTAGTACCTTTGACTATGATTTTTTCATAGCCAAAGGTCAACATTGTTGCGATGTGTTGAATATTTGATAGTCTAAAGATAAATCTCAATAGCAAATAAAATAATAACAACTTAACTTATAGAATAAAGATCTATAGAGATGAATAATTTTTTTACCTATTATAATCTAAGTATATAAATAATGTGTTAAAGGTGTTTACCATTTAAGATATATGATACTTATTAAATATTAAAGATATCTGGTATATTTTTGTATGAGTTGATATTTGAGTTCAAAGTTATACGGATTTTAATTTTAAATTAAAAAAAAGTAAGTCATAATAAAGGTGTATTTTACTCTATATGATATTATTTTGGTTTAAAAGTTTTCAATGTAGTATCAACTGTTAATCAAACCATAACTTTATTTTCATTTAATAGAAATAATTATTTGGATCAAAGAAGTTCTTTAATGAACTTGGTATAATTCTTTACATTGTTTATACAATAATATACTGTGAAATATTAGAGTCATTAGGCATGTAAAAGGAGTAAGGTCTCATCAAGGACCCAAATATGCATTTATGCAATTCCTTTTAATTATGATGATAATTGAGATGAAAGTTATAAGCAAGTTCTCCCTAAAGAGAGTCTTGTAGAATTCTCTCTATGGATGGCAAATATGGCTTGACCCATCCGGCCATACCTGACTTTAGCCCAAGTTGATCGGGCCACAGGTTAAGAATTCTTGACTCGACAAAAAGGTACAAAACGATGCCGTTTTATCAAAAACGTCAATTTTTTTAAAAAATAAGGTAGGCCTGACCTATTCGTGGCCCATCGAGTCACGACCTGGCCAGGCCATGGGCAACCTAGCTAGTGGATCCCGACCCACACTCATCCTGGCCCATTGCCATCCTTAATTCTCTCACCAAACCATTATCCCAACACTAGCATAATCATTATATAGATATATAGTATAAGATGCTTAATTGATTAGTTTAGTACAAGTGAGAGATTATTAGTTTATGTTTAACAACTAATCAATTGGTTGTATATTTTTGACATAATTAATTAAAGATATTATTTATCCTATATATAATTTTAATTATATATAAGTTAATTAAAAAATATCAGTTGTTGGTAGTATATAAGTTAATTAAAAAATATGTACAGGATAAATAATATCTTTAATTAATTATGTAAAAAATATACAACCAATTGATTAGTTGTTATGCATAAACTAATAATCTCTCACTTGTACTAAGCTAATCAATTAAGTATCTTATACCATATATCTATATAATGATTATGAACTTATGATGGTATGACATTTATGTATTATCTTTAAATTATTCCTAATCATTCTTATATTAATAGAGTGGAAAGATAACAAGTTATACTTCTTTCTTATGAAGGAAGTAGTCAATCTCATAGAGATAAACAAACATGTAAGTGCTTATTAAAGAACAAATTCATTGAATTGACTTAACATACGAATTTCATAAGGAATATTAATTGTATATTTATTGAAATACTTATATTAGTGATCCTTATTTGACTTGAGATTTCGAAAAATCTTATATAGGGATTACTATGTTTTAATACTACTTATGACTTATTATAATTAAGGGAAATTTGATTGGTGGACATTGGATATGGCATAAATTATATGAAGTAGTTGAGACGTTAAGATAAGATTCATTATCCTAAAATAATTAAGAAGAAAGCTCTGATGCTCTTAATTAGTATTGACTTTTAGGAAATTCTTGTGTAAGGTGGAATGAAAATCTAAAAATAGTTCTCAAATTTTATTAAAATAATTAGTTGCTAACAATAAAGAAATAATATTATTGGAATGGAGTAGACATTAATTTCATGTTTTATGTATAATCGGAATCTTGTATAATGAAATAATTTAATTGCAAGAAAAAATCATATATAGAAGGGTTAGTTAAAATTACTTTGACATTCCTAATTTATGGATACTTATAATGTGATGTTAGACATTAATCTTTGATATATGAATGTAAATTTTTTAATTAAATAATTAAATCTAAAGTTTGATTTATCTAATCCTGAATATTATTCTGAATTGTAATTTATATCTATTTCCAACATAATGGATCATACACAAAGAACAACTGAAGAGAGAACAGATACAACAACAACAAGAACAACATCCCAATAAAAATCTCACCGAGATGTAAGGTCTAATGAGGTCTAGTAGTATACAGTCTTACCTTTAATTATTAAGGAGAATGTTTCTAATAGAACTATAGAAAAGAAAGAAAAAATATTGAAAATGATTTAAAGAGGAAAAGACCAAAAATTAAAATCGAATATATAAATAAATAATTGCATAAATTAAATTAAATATTAAATTAAGTAAATAAATAAACAGACAAGAAAGAAAACAAAAAAGCAAATAAAATAAACATGTAATCAAAAAATAAACTAAAAGATAAATACTAATAATACAAGTGTTCAAGGTAATTACAAGAAAAAGGAAGAAAAAAGAAGGCAAAAGTTCAAAAGGCCTATGAAAAGAAAAGAACCTCTCTATGTAAGATCCTCTACCATTTCTAGTTTGCCAAAGTCTCCTATTGAGGATCCAGTCCTCGGTAAGCTTTAATAGGATCATATTAGACCTGATCATCTCCCCTCAATTTTTCTTAGGTCCTCATCTTCTTCTCTTATAGTCCCTAAGTACAATCTTCTCGTATCTTCTCACTGGGTGTTAGGATGTCTCCTTTTAACATGTCTAAACCACCTAAGCCCTATCTCCTTTAACTTAACATCAATGTTAGCCACCCCTAACTTGTCTTTTACCACTACATTCCTAACTTTATCTCTTCTTGTATAAAGTTGCACATCTAATGGAGCATCCTCATCTTCTCCACCATTAACTTATAAATATGCACTTGTTTGATGGGCCAACACTCCACCCTATAAAGAATGTCAACCTAATTGCTAAACTGTAAAATTTACCTTTTAACCAGAGTGGTAGCTTAATTATCATTAAAAATTCTATAGATCCCTTTAGTTATTACAACTTTGTTCATTAGCTGAATAGGTTCAATATCTAACCCTGCTTCATTGTTTGGTAAGCAAACTTGATGTCACATTTGAGGATGATCCAGACCATAGGAATTTCTTTGTGGATCTCTCTATATCTTGGATTAACCTCTTGAGGAGAGGCAAATTTAATTTCCATTACATACGGATGTTGTTGAGTATTAAGTTGATAAGTTGTAATCAACCTGCAAATAAGAAAAACATATTTGAATGACTAACTCTTCTAAGTATAGAGTCAAATAAAGGTTTGCAATCTTTATATGTAAATCTCTTAATACAGATAGTAATTCTAAAATATTTGAATAGAGGCGTCTTATTAGCTAAGCTTGAGAAAGAGGAAAACTAATCCACTAGTTGAGCAACCCTTGATAATGGAAAGAAATAATCTGTTCCTTTTTAATTGATAATCCTGAAAGTTTATTAAATACTTTGAGATAGTTTGTGAGGATGTTTACATAATTAACATCATCTCCTTAAAGTACTAGTAAATCATCCACAATTGATAAGTTAAATATCTTCAGTCTCTTATATTTATTATGATAAATAAACTTGGTCATGATGATGATATTATGCTCTACATATTATAATACTTCAATGCATAAGGTAAATAATAAGGGGATAAGGGATCTCTTTACCTCATCCTTTTAGACCCTTTAATTAGATCCGCAGGTTCTCCATTAATGAGTATTTTGAACGTGGTTATGGTGATGCATTGTTCAATCCAACCTATAAACTTAGTTAAGAACCTATACGCTTTAAGAGCATGGATAATAAAGTCCCGCCTAACAGAATTAAAAGTTTTATGAAAATCAACCTTTATTGCATAACTCTTTAGTGTTGATTTCATATGGTACCCCTTGAACAACTTCTGAGTTAAAAGGATGTTATCCATTATTTTTCTGCTCTAAATGAATGTACCTTAATATGGATTGATGAGTGTGGATATTACCTCATTCATTCTTAAATCTATCAATTTAGAGATTAATTTATAGATAATGTTACAATAATACATAAATTTGAACTCATTCAGAGAGGTGGGATTTGTAACTTTGGGAATATGTAGGATTTATTCAATTCCTTTAACATTCTACTTTTTGAAAGAACTCTAGAATTGTTTGAAACCTTATGCTTAACTATTTACTAAGAGTTTTGGAGGAAAAAAAAAGACCATTGAAACTATCTGGAGTAGCGGCCTTATTGAGATTCAAGAAGAATAATGACTTTTCAATATTGGAAATATTAAATGGCTTTAATAAAAAATCAACTTGCTGTTTTGCCATAGTTTATATGATGAATTACCTAAGGAGCTATATAGAAGAACTATTTTTAGTATAAGATCATAAATTATCTCAAAAGTATATATGCACCTTTTTAATGATATATTATTGCTTCTAAACTCTCACTCTATTGTGATTCACAAAGGATATTATCTTTTTTGTATTTCTCCTAGAAAGAATGGCACTAAGAAAGAAAATTGTGATCTTATCACCCTCTTAGAACCATTGAATCTTTGACTTCTATTTCATCAAAGAATTATGAGCTTGTAAGGCTTATATATATTCTTTCAAGGCTTGTTTCTTTTCTACTTTCTTGGTATCATCGATAGGATCCTAATTCAAATCATTATTGCATCTTGCTGAGGAAAGTTTGGAGCTTTTAACATTTAAATAGGTGTTGTTAATGTAGCTCGGATTTAGCTTTTTAAGTTCCTTTTTCACTTTTTAGAGTGTCTTTATATATTTATATGATCAGAATACTTAAATGTACTTATCCATTCCATTTTTTACAACATCTTCAAATCCCTCTAATTTGGTCAAGTGATTATTAAACCTAAATGAGCATTTTATCTTAGTTTCTTCTTTCAAGTTATAAACTTCAATAAGGATATGGTCAAAAGAGATATTGATAAAGAAGATAATTCTACTATCAAGGAACTTTTCCATCTATTCCTAATTTATTGGAGCCTTATCTAAGTATCTCCTTATTAGCCATTTTTTGCTTTGTCTATTACTTCACGTGAAAAAGTTCTCATCAAATCGTAGGTCACCTACCCTAATTTGTCTAATGTAGCTCCTAAAATCATTAGTTGGATTCTTGAATTTCACTATATATCCTTTAGATTTAGATGGATATAAGATATTGGAATACCCAAGAATCATCCAAAGGGAGATTATATTATTGTTGATGTTTTTCAAGCCTTTCCAAAGTGATAATCTTTGAAAAGCTAGATTAACTATGTAAACAAAAATAAAACAAATGGTGGATGGATTTGGTATAAGCTTAATAGCTACATGGATTAGTTGAATAGTTAAGATAAATAAGGAAAATTTAAATATTTTAGGATCATAGGCTACTATGATTCTTCCATAGAAGAGATGTTGGTGATTAGATATGAATGATCATTTCTTCCCTAAAAACCATATTCTTTTGTTGCAAACTTTATCTTTTAGTTTGGTTTACAAGAATCCTATCAAAGCGAGCTTATTTTGAAGTAAGTAGTCATGAAACTTAAATTTTTTAAGGAAAATTAAGTCCTTTAATATTCCATGTTATGACTAACTTCAAGGTAAAGGAGAAGCTCTTCCTTTAGCATTCTTCCAAATTGCCTTCTAATTGTAAGGATGAATTTTGTTCTCTAGAATTAATAGTTGATTTACTCACTTTGCTTATATTTAAAGAGCTACCAAGTTTTTCCTACATAAAGTTAGAATTCCCCTAATCCTTGCTATGTTGTAAAAGTTGGGGTCATATATATCCTTCATCTTATAGCCTTGTTTTATTAGAAAACCTTCAACTTGTTCCATTAATCAAGTTTTATAGATTAGATATAACTCATTTCCTATATTCTACTAAGCCAAATAATCTTGATTTAGATTTGACATTGGAAATAGCACTCTAAGCATGGGAAATATCAAGTATTCTTTTCAAATATTAATGCCTCAGTTTCTCTACAATTATTTGCATTTATATGAACGTCCTTTTCTGAGATTCACATTAGCTCATTTGAGCCTCCTTTCTTAAATAATTTTCCAGTTACCACTATTGTTTTTTCTAATATGTTAGGGTTGGTTTCCATGAGTAGCTAAATGTTATTTTCGATTATGTCAATTTATCATCCTCCTTCAGTTTAAAGATTGGTATAGTATTTAGGAGTTCTTGATCCATTCTCACTCAAAACAAACTCATACACTATCCACTTCATAGAGGCAGTTTCTTCCTACAAGTATAAAGGTTTGCCAAAAAATCTAGCTAAACAAATTAATCTTAATATTTATCAGTATTCTAATGGAACATAATGAAAATTTATCCAAATAGGAAAGCTTGACATTTGTACTCTTTCCATCTCCATACGTGATCTCCATTTCTATAAGAAGATAGATTTGATGTTGGTATGTCATGGCCCTTGTTTGATAATTCTCTTCACACTTACTTATATAGAGAACTTAAAAATGAACATGTCATAATCGTTAATGAAGACTTATTTTAGTCCTGTCTTCTTCTAAGACTATTGTGCCCACCAATTTAATGATGGAAATGATAGACTCTTATCAAGGAAGAAACCAAACTAAAGAGGTGTTCTATTTGGAATCTCAATTTTTTAGAACTTAAATAAAGGGCACCAAGTTACAACCATCAATTTTTATAGGAGGAATGTAGGTAAGTTTGACATTAGCAAGTTGTCACCCCTATTTTACACCTGATGTTTCTTATTAGTACTTTAAGTTAGAGGCTCCTTTTGGTAACATGTAAGGGATTTAAGAATGAGGGAGATGACTTGGAGGTACCTAATAAAGAGGCCTCTAAAGGGTGAAGAGGAGAGCTCAAGGATAGAGCTTAGGGGAGGTGTTTGGGGGGAGAGCTCAGGGATATGATTAATGGGGGAACATACAAGAAGAAGGCTGAGGAATTGGAGGTGTAAGGTATAGGTGACGAGTTTACAAGGATGTTGGAGATGCTATGTTAAAATTGGTAAAGGACTAACTTTTTACAGTAGACAAAAAATAGTTACTGTAAAAAGCAGAAAATTTTGAACTAAAGAGACAGAGAATATGATTCTGAAAAAGAAACATAGGTGGATGAGGAAATCAAAAACAAAATAAGAGATAAAATAAGAGTGAATCAAGTAAGCAGATTATAAATGAACTATTAGTTTTTAGATGGATATAGGTTGATAGAAAGAGAGAGAGGAGAAAAGAAAGGAAAAATGTCATAAATTAGAATCATTAATGCATTTTATATAACAAATTATTAGTTGTTTGAATAGCCTATTTGTAACACCCAAATACCCCCTGGGAGGATACATGGATGCCACCCAAGACAGAACAAACAATCACACTGATATTTAT
>JAOSBP010000009.1:2173869-2205630 GCA_027563825.1 Erythroxylum mucronatum
CCCCTTTCTCTTATCCTCCCATAAAACCAGATCCATAACCATACATATAGATAGATAACACCATAAAAGAAAGCAGTTTAGCTACTTACCGATTTAGCTAGAAATTCCAACTTGGTGATGACGAAGAACGACGAAGAACAATGAAAAATTGAAGCTACCGACCAGTTTTTATTCTAAAAAAGTTAAGCATATGCCAAGAATATGCTATTAAAATCTTCTTCTGATGAATAGTTAAATCGCCAAAAATACACTTATGACCAAAAAACTCAAATAAATTCCCAGAATCTCCAGACAATTTTCAAAAATTCACCAAAAATTTCGTCATAAAATAATGACTCTTAAAATAAATGTTCAACTCAAAACGAAGTCACCGTCAATTTCTAAAAATCATTGAAGTCTCCAAAAATTACTAAAATTATCTTAATATTGTCCGAATCAATCCAAAGTGTCATTAAACTAATGTACCCGGAAAATGCCATGAATGCATGCCAAAATCTAACCCCTAATTTGGGGCGTTACACTATTATTACATACCAAATTAGTAAAAAGCATTTTACAGGTTAGATAACCAATAAAGTGTCAACCATATCACTAAGCTTTTGCTTGTAGAAGGTAAAATGACTATCACCATTGCTTAAGCCCCTTTAAAGACCAATGACAAGTCACACTATAAATAATCTTATCTAGTACTCTACAAACTCAAACAATAGGTGCTTCTTTAGTTAAATTTATGTGACATATTATCATTTGAATTATACTAATATTTAATAACGTTGACAAATATAATCTTAAATATCGTTAAAACAAAATAACATGCATACTACTAAGTCATCAAATCCTACATAAAATATTAAGTAAAGCATACTTAAATAGTAATTTAGAATATTCAAATTACATATATCCACTATTTACATTCTAAATAAAAATATATATACAGTTTATACAACTTCTACTAACATAAGCATCAAAGTGGCTACACCTGATACAACCTCTAACACCAATGCTAGCCTTTCTATTTTATAGATTTATCAATCAAAGAAGACACGAAAATAATTGAAGCCTACTAGCACTAAACAATTGTCGTTAAAGAATTTGTGGTGTTACTTGAATGTTGAACTTCCATAATTAATTTACTTTGATAAATATGTAAATACCTCTATAGTATCATTATTTTCTATTGTACATTTCACACATTAAATAACACCATATGTATATATACTATTGTTATAACTTTATTCTAATACATTAAGAAATAGCATATATTAAAAAGAGATTGACAAATGCTTAATCCTCTAATTTGGTCTCAACTTTCATTTTAATTTTTCAAAAAACTTATTAGATAAGTCTTAAATTAATGCAGATATTATTCTTTTCAATCATAAATAACATCGAACATAAAATTTGTTATCATTAACTAAGCAAAAGTTGCCTAAACTCATTACATGTTATCTATAATCTTTCATTCATTTTGAATATTTATCTATAAAATATTCAAAATGGAAATGGAAAATATTGGAAAATTTTAACTTATTATTTTGCACCAATAATAAACTTTAGCTTCTACCTCATCATTGTTTCCTTTAATTAGTTGGAAGTTTTCTTTTGCATTAATGATACGAAAATTAAAAAGAATTTTTCTACTTGACCTTTTGTAGGTAAGAAAGGGCAAAAGATTAACCGAAACTTGAGCTTAAGGTTTTTTCAACTAATATAAATCTTTAATTCCATACTAAGAATCATAATTCATTGTAAAGGTTTATAATGTTAGTAAAGACATCAATCAATATCTAAAGTTTTTGCATCACAACTTATGTCAGATTCACATAAAAAGTTGAAACTCAATTAGGAAACTTCTTTCTATCCCTATTCTGTAGGGATTTGGATTTGTTTTATCGAGAGGGACTAGTAGAAAAATAATAGGAAAACATGTCTTTTACCTCTCCAACATTCTCTTTTCGTTTCTTTTGAGTTTTTTCTCAATCTTTCATCTTTTTTTCTATTTTTTTATGTTGGAATAAAAGCTATGTGTGGCTAAACTCAAATATTCAGATTCCAAGGGATTCAAAACTCTAGTTGTAACCTTATGACGTTTTGTTCTAAACTTATATTCATGTTTTTTTATGTTGGAACAAAAGCTATGTGTGGCTAAACTCAAATATTCAAATTCCACGGGATTCAAAACTCTAGTTGTAACCTTATGACATTTTGTTCTAAACTTATATTCATGTTTTAATTCAAATATTTCTTATTTTGTGTTTTTATATTTCATGAATATTTTTTTTTGTTAAATATTTCATAAATAATTAATTCTGATTGATCTGAAAAATTAATTTAATGTTGATTATTCTATAGCTATCTATGAATTTAATGATCCATAAGTGTTATAAAGGATTAATACAAGTAGCAAATAAATTATTTATGAATTTGCATATTTAACTTATGAGAAACAAGAAAACTAAGTTGCAGTCCTTTCAGTTATTTAATTTAAGGTCTAATCTTTTTCACTAAGCTTGTTGCTATCATTTAATTGATATAGAATGCTATCATACCCAATCAATTAACGGTAAGTTTTGGTTTGAATGTTGGGTTTGAACCAATTAATTTAGGAAAAGGATGGATGAAGTTGTTAAGCGCATGAATGAGATAAGTAACACAAACCTTGAGGATAAAATTTCATATTTAACTACTCTAGTTCATCAAATAGTTGTAGGTCAATTGCAATCAGCATGAGTGTGTAGAATATGCTCATTCTCTAGACATCCCATAGATATATAGCCTACATTACAGTCCTTTAAGAAGTTAATGCAATAGGAGGATTTCCTGGTTAATGTTAATGAAAATATAACCCTTATTCTAATCATTATAATCTAGGATGGAGGGATCATCCAAACTTTAGCTATGGAAATCAAGGAGGGAAACAAAGATATCAACCTTACAATTTCAGTAGACAACCTTAAGCCCTTATATATACTCAATCGCAATCTCCAAGTTCAGATATGTCTTTGGATGAAATTGTTAAGGTACTTGTTATTGATACCTTATGCCCTTATATAATAAGTTCAGATATTTCAACAGGAAACAAGAACAATCCTTTAGAACTTAGGAAATCATATCACTCAATTAGCCACATTATTATTAAATTGGAAGCGCAAGCACAGGGAAATTTACCCTCCCAAATAATGGTGAATCCTAAGGAGAATATGAGTGTAATAACTTTAAGAAGTGGTGAGAAAATTCAATATGGATATTCTTTACCATTAGAGGTAGAAGAGCAAGATGAAGGAGAAAAGAAAGATAAAATTCCTACTTAAGAATCAATAAAGATAAAAGATGATTTATTTTCATTGATATCAATTAATGCACGTGTACCTCCTTTTCGTAGCAGTTTAGCTAGATCAAAAGAAAAGGAACATGAAAGAGATTTCCTAGAAACCTTCAGAAAGGTGGAAATCAGCATACCACTTTTAGAAGCCATCAAGCAAATTTTGAAACATAAAAAGTTCCTAAAAGAACTATGCACAAATAAACGGAAGTTGAAGGACAAGGAGAGAATAATTTTAGGTAAGAATGTATTAGTTGTGATAAATAGAAAATTACCATAAAAATGCAAAGATACAGATATGCTTACACTTTCGTGTGTTATTAGTGATAAGAAAATTGAGCGTGCCATGCTAGACTTAGGTGTATCTATTAATGTCATGGCATACTCAATTTACCGAGCTTTAATTATGAATTCTTTTCAAGAAACTAATGTGAATATTCAGCTAGCTATCATTCTTATGTGCATCCAATTGGTATTATTAACGATGTTTTAGTGTAAATTAACGGTTTGGTATTGCCAGTGGATTTTTTTATCTTGAAGATGGATGGAGATAGTGTTGAACATTCAACTTCGATTTTGTTGGGAAGGTTGTTTATGAGGATAACCAAGACGAAAAACAATATGGATGAGGGTACTCTTTCCGTTGAGTTTGATGAAGAGATAGTGAAGTTCAATATTTATGAAGCAATGAGGTACCCTAATGATTTTCAGTCTATCTACCATAAGGATATTGTAGATTCATTTCAATTTGTTTACTATATGGATATTGTTGATTCATCAGTGTAGGATCTTTTTAAAGAAGAAAGTGTTGATGATGAGTCAGACTTTAATGTTAAATTTGAAGTGAACGAGCAAGTTGATAAAACCTGTGAAGTTGTGGAATCATTATCAGCGATGTTTATAGATTCAAAAATTTTAAATGATGAAATTATTATAACTCACATGAAAATATCGTCTTCTATTTTGCAGGCTCCGAAGATAGAACCAAAGTCCTTACTTGATCACCTAAAATATGTCTATTTGGGTGAAAGAGAGTCATTACTCAAGAACATCTCAAAAAGGTTGACTACAGGGTAAGAAGAAGGGCTAATAGAACTACTTAAGGAGTACAAAATTGCAATTATGTAGAAGTTTAAGGAAAAAAATCCCTATTAAGCATGATGACTTTAAATAATTGCACTTTTCGGTAGGCAACTCAAAATATGATAGTTTTATTAATTTTAGTTTAGTTACATATAGTTTTCATTTGATTGTTTTTGAAAATTTAGTTGATTGGCTTAAGGGGGAAATGAGTCTTAAAATTCCAGAATGCTAAATTCCATACTCACGCCTTATGTAATTCAATTGTCAAGATTAGAGACTCAAAATTCCAGAATACTAAATCTCATAAAGCAAGATTAAGCTTTATGCAATTTAGTTTTCTGGAATGAAACCCCTAGAAATTCAGAATACTAAATCTCATAAGACGAGATCATGCCTTATATGATTTAGGTTTCTAGAATGAAACTCCCAAAATTTCAAAAAATTAACATTCGTAAGGGTGTGATCACGCCTTACACATGTTAGTAATTTGTTTAGGTTTCAAAAAAACTTGTCATTTTTTATTTTATTTTATTTAAATAACATTAATAAAAACAAAATATTTTTAAAATAATAATTAATAAAAATAAAGTACAATACAAAGATAAAATTAATTAATTAAGTAATTAATTTTATAATTTAAAAAACAATAACAATAAAACAAAAACCCTAATATGTTTGTTTCTCTTTCAACAGGCAACATCACAAAGTAGCTCCAACCAATCACACAATACACCAACAATACCAAAGCCACCCAACTCCAACACAACAACCCCACTATACGCACACGCAGCTAACTAGTGGAAGCAAGCAACATCACCAGCAGTGCCTCACAGCAATGCAAGCCACCAAAGAACTAGATGCACTAACCCAGCCACATCTTGCACTAACTCAGCCCCATCTTTCTCCAACCAGCCAGCCACTCAGCAACGTCCCATGTAGACCACATCAACACCTACTAATATTGTTTTAATGTTCTATTTATTTTCACTTCATTTTTATTAGTTACTTTTATTTTCTTTCATTTTAATTTACATTTCAATTATTATTAGGTTGTTTTAATTATTTTTGAATTAGTTTTCTATTTATAATTGTTACAATTATGTGAAACTCCAAAAATATTACTAAAACAACAGTAAAAGGAAAGTCTACAATAAATCCAACTGCACAAGATCAATTCGCCATAGAATCTACCACAAGTACTCATCAGAAACGTGTTTGAATAGCCAAAGGATGTGATAGATTGAGAAACAAAAGAGACAATTCAGTTATGTGTCACCTAATACCTCTATGTCCACCGACACCATAGTACATCTTATTCTATGATTTATTTTTGTGACATTTAAGCATCTTGTGCATACATTAGAAACAATGTATGATTTGGGTGTGGGAGAGCGAGCGTATATATTATGGTGAATTCTATGATTTGTTCTTGAACTCATAAATACTATGATTCATATATTGATTACTACTCATAAAAGTCTCATATTTTTGTGATTGTTGTTTATAAATAATCCTTAAGTTAGATACAATTTTTGTTTAAGAAATAATGCATGAAAGAGTCAAGCATGATTAGTGGTTTTCATTAAATTATTTTAAGTATCTCATTGGTTTTGTTAAATGAAAGTGTTCAAGAATTGATGCATTTTGACATTTATGTTAGCTTTGAGCCTAAGAGCATTCAAAGCCATGTTACAACCCTTATCAATTTGTGATGTCCTTCGTAAGTTTGTATGATTTCCTTCAATTTATTTAACCTCAAAACTTCTTTTTGTCATACCTTATCTGAGCCACATTACAACCCTTATCAAGTCGCTTTGATTTATGTATTAAGTTCATTTTTGTTAAGTGGTGGAGATATGATTCTTAAGAAACCTTATGGAAATAACTCCTTTTGCTTTGAATTGAGAGCATAATGAACCGTAAACACTTTAAGTATATAAAGTGAAATCCATGAGGAGTTGTCAAGTCATAGTTCATTTGATTTTGATGGAATTGATGAGATACTATGCTCTAATTCTAACAATGTGTCCTATAAGTGCTTATTCTCTCAATTGTAAATTTATCCCTCAATTGTAAATTTATCCTAAACATTTTACAAGGATTAGCTTTTGGATATTTCTGGATAACATGAAAGAAGATGAGAGATCATTATGAGGATGATTGATATATTGAATTGATGTATGCTTAAGGACAAGCATGAGTCCGGAGTGAAGGAATTTAATAAGATCTTATTTTGCTATGTTAATTGGAATTATCTCTTTTGTTTTGGATATATTTTGGTGCTTAAATAGGAAAATTAATGTTTGTTTTATTTTTGGATATGAGAAGAGGAAATAGAAAATTGAATGTTTTTTTTTTAGGACATGAAAAGGAGAGATTGCATCAAAGTGGAGCATTATTGGTCAAAATCATCAATTTTGGAAAAATTGGATAGATTACTACAGTACATAAGGCGAGATCACAACGAATGTTATATTCACTTAAAGAGTTGGAACTCAATTAGGAAACTTCTTTTCATCCCTATTATGTAGGGATTTGGATTTGTTTTAGATAAGGATTTTTGCAAGATAGAAGAAGACTATGGTTTGAGCAGAAAAATAATAGGAAAACACGTCTTTCACCTCTCTAGCATTCTCTTTTTGTTTGTTTTAAGTTTTCTGTCAATCTTTCATCTTTTTTCTATTTTTTGTGTTGGAATAAAAGTCATGTGTGGCTAAACTTAAATATTTAGATTCAGAGGGATTCAAAACTCTAGTTGTAACCCTGTGAGGTTTTGTCCTAAACTTATATTCATGTTTTAATTCAAGTATTTCTTGTTTTGTGTTCTTATATTTCATAAATAATTAATATTGATTGACCTGACAAATTAATTTAATGTTGATTATTCTATAGTTATCTATGAATTCAATGATCCGTAATTGTTATGAAGGATTGATACAAGTAGCAAATAGGTTATTTACGACGCATATTTAACTTATGAGAAACGAAAAAACTAAGTTGAATAATTACAGCTATCTTAATTATTTAATTTAGGGTATAGTATTTTTCACTAATCTTATTGCGATCATTTAATTGATAAGGAATGTTATCATACCCATCAATTGATGGTAAGTTTTGGTTTGAATTATCTGTTTGAACCAATTAATTTAAGAAAAATTGAAACTTATTATGGCTATACTAATATGTTTGGGACTAACTTGCTTGAATTGTGAAAATTATTCTTTTTAGACCAATGACCAATGTTACAATTAGATGAGATCTTTCCTTTGAATCAAAGTTTATTATTCTTGAATTTCTCACCTTTATAAACAGTTGATTTAATACGATTCCTTGTTAAATTTATTTTATTAGTAAATTAATCATAAATCCCCCACTTTGTTTTGCTAATTGAAATTAATATAATAGTGTTTAGTTCTTTTGGGATTCGACTTGGTTCTATGATTATTACAAAAGTTTATAGAAAGAGAATTAATTTTGAGGACTTTGACAACCCGACCATACTCCTCTCTATATCATTTGTAAAGTTCTCTCAATTCATTTATATGGATAGATTTATATGGATAGTATTAGAGGTCAGACACCTGA
This sequence comes from Erythroxylum mucronatum, assembly GCA_027563825.1. Lineage (NCBI taxonomy): Eukaryota > Viridiplantae > Streptophyta > Magnoliopsida > Malpighiales > Erythroxylaceae > Erythroxylum > Erythroxylum mucronatum. Next base: position 2,181,860 of record JAOSBP010000009.1, read on the forward strand.
ACATTTATGATGGTTTTTCACATAACTTATGAATTAAAAAAGAGTTACAAGAAAAGAAATTAAGTTTCACAATAAAAGTATGATTTATGATTTATGCTTTATTATGTTTACAAAGTAATTATGTATATATTAAAGTGATCTTAACTATAGAAAATCATGAAAAAAAATTTTGTTATGTCCATGATAAGATCATATCATGTTTTCCTTACAATGCATTTATACTTACATTAAGTTGAATATTAACATCAATACAACTTTAAGACCTTTATGCTTAAAACCCAACGCTAATTATATATCACATTCTTTAAAATTTCCCTTACTTGGAAAGATCCATGAATTGTTAGGGAACTTAAAGACTCTATTTAGCATTTTCTAATTGAAAACCTAAATTAGTATACATTATAAGTTTATTAACAATATATTTAATTTGTTTAGGATGTATCATTTAATTGTTTACTATTTATTCTGAATTATTGAATATATATAATATGAAGTGTTACACATTTTTTAGAAACAAGAAATTTTAGTTTCATTTTAAAACTTTTTTGGAAGAAATATTTGGGATGCATAATTGCAACATAATCATCATTATATGTTGTAATTGGCAACCTATAAATCATATAAACTTTTTTTTAAGTTGAAATTTTAGAAAATGGAATACCATTATAATGGAAATAACATGTAAAGGAATGAAACAACTATGTACCATAATTGTAGAGTCTTCTAGGGTACTAACAAGATTAGACTTAGCATAATGCTAGTCTAAACATAGCCCTAAAACATAATTTAAAGGGAACCTAAACTAGTATAAAGAGGAAATTAAAAGTGAAGCAGGTCTAAATTAGCCTCTATGTTAAAGAAATATACCTTCTACGCTTGAGGTCTTCAGACTTCAATATCATTACTGCTCAAATCCAGTCCACAGTTTTGTTAAAAAAAGGTGAGAATGTATATTATAGAACCCTGAATGATCATATGATTCCTTTTAATCTATAACGTATACACTAAACAACTAAAGGCCATCTTGAGAAATAAGAGGTCCTCCTTGCATCTTTTCCTGTTTTTACTCATCTATAATATGAAGTCATTTTAGATAGTTGCAGTAAGTGTTGAAGAGGTTAAGGAGTTTAAGCCAAGAAGAAGCTAAGAAAGAGCGTTTGAAGATCAAAAGCTTAATGGTTTCCTCTTCAGTGATGCACAAGACATAACATTTGTCTAGTATATCTAGTTTGAGATTATCTTTAGTCTTGAGTTTCCCCAATATGGCCAACCATAAGATGTAAGAAATTTTAAAGAATTAATGCCTTTCTAGAGCTTTAGAGTAATTAGTAAAGTTGCTCCATTGTGACCATAAGGTCATAAGTTCAATTCACAGAATTAGCCTCTTTGTAAAAATACAAAAGGAAGGTTACGTACATTATGACCCTCCCTAGACCTTGCAAAACGGGGAACCTTGTGCACTGGGTACGTGAAATTTGACTTTGACTAAACCAGATTGGACTCGTAGACTTTTTGTTTTGAAGGTAAGAATATTTTAAGGTAATTTTAATTTATAAAAACTTTATAGTTATGCCTTACTCTATTTTGGTTTGGTGTTTAAGATGGAAGTCTTTCTTTTATTTTAAAGAATATATTACTAGAGTGGAGAGGACAGAACCATCTATTTCCCTTAACAACCACTTGCACTTGAGAGTTCTCTGGGAAAAAGGTTCATAAAGTGTTCTAATTGTGAAGTAGGAATAAAGGACCTAACTCATACTAATTTTCAAACCAGAACCATGCTTCTTTTCTGTGCATATTTGAAGTCTTTATACACCATATTCCTAAGCCCCGACATCTTTTTGAATGTCCAAACAATTTTTGTTTTAGGTTTGACATTCCATACGCTAATTCCTTTTAAGTAATAAGCATGTATCCAATTCACCCATATTAAATCTTTGTCATCTAGTATTTTCCAGGTAAACTTCACCATCACTTTATTTATCGCTCTAATTGACTTTATTCTTAGGCTACCCTAATTATGAGGTTTGCAATCCTTAGACCAATTAAGATTGGCTCTTAAAAAGTATGAGCCCTTACTAACTAAAGAAAATTTCTTAAAATCTTCTCAATTGCTTTAGTGATGTTGAGGTGTAAATGGAGATGTGAGATCCAGTATGAGTGAAGGTGGTTAAGAATTGATTGGATGAGATGAAGTCTATAGATAGAGCATGATTGCACAAATTATTTAACCTCCTCTACAACTTTTTAATCAAAGGGGTGCAATCTCTATAGGAAAATCTATTAGTGGTAAAAGGTACTCCAAGATATTTAAAAGGAGCCTTCTCCTAATTTAACTTTGTAATGGAGCAAATAAGTTGAGCAAGTTCTCACATCCCTTAAAGATAAAGAATATGCTTTTGTTTGGGTTTGAAATATGGAATCCTTCCTAGTAGAATTTGAAACTACGTGCCTTCTTTCTTCTTAGGTCAATCAATCTTGTGAGCAGCTCTATACATATGGTAAATAACTATGATGATAGAGGATCTCCTTAAAGTAGACCTTTAGAAGCTTTGAAGGAATAAGTTGGTTCTCTATTAATTATGATAGAATATGAGATAATGGAAGTACATTGAGAGATCCATCCGATAAAATTATGAGAAAATTACAAAGTTCCTGACTTCTATGCGATTAGGAGATAATGGAATTACATTGAGGCATTTAACTTAGCTAAATGTGGTTTCCTGAAGTCAGGAAATCGCATTTAAAACCACATTTAGCTAAGTTAAATGCCTTGTTAAAGTTCACATTAAAAGTATGACTCTTGTTTTCATTACCTTTGTAATAGCTTCTGATGAGTTCATGGATTAATAAAAACATTATCCTTTATTGCTCTCCCTATTATGAATGCCCTCTAACAAGGATTAACTATCTTGTAGAAAATTTAAATAGCTTTAGTATAAAAGCAAGCAATTTGAACATAATTTTTGTAAATTACATTACAGCAAGGGATTAGTCAATAATGATCAAGAGATACAGGATTAGGTATCGTGAATCAAACAGAAGCCAGTGTTGTTTAGTTTAATGAGAAGAGTGCTATTTGTAAGGAATTCTCACACCCTTTTGATGATGGATTTACCAAAGAGAGGCCAGGTTTCTTGGAAGAACATGGCATTAAAGCTATATGGTCCTAAGGCTTTATTAAAGCTAATACTAAAGAGGGCATTTTTAATATCCGAATCTAAAAAATATTCAATTAAGCATTCAACTAAATCTAAGTTGATGTCTTAAGGAATGCAATTCTTAATCATTTGGAGTGAATACTTTTAAGAAGTTTAGAGCCAAAGAGTGTTTTGAAGTCAGGAATGGCAATAGGTCAGTCTCGCTAATTTTTAAAAAAATTAAAAGTGTAAAATAACGTCTTCTTTTTAGTTGAATCCGAGCTTGGGTTACCTAAGCCTAACTTTTCTAAGCAAAATGATGACGTTTTACTTAAAAAATTGGGCCTTAAAGTGGTCTGGGCTTAATTTAGGCCATGGGTCAATCCCTTAAAAATATCTGAATTTAGGTTTATGGATCAGTCCATTGTCATTCCTACTTGAAGTGTCCCTGTGCTTCCTTTTTTTTAGCTCACTTTGGCATGTAGCTTTTAAGTCTCCTGTGCTTCCTTTTTTTAGCTCACTTTGGCATGTAGCTTTTATGTCTTTAAGAAAATGACTGAGTTTGTGAGATCTCACGTCGATTGGAGAGGAGAATGAAGTATACCTTATAAGGGTATGAATACCTCTCTCTAATGGACGCGTCCTACCAAGGGTGGGAAGAGTAAAACCGTGAGGGGTTTGACCCAAGGGGCAACCCAAAGTAGACAATATCTGTAGATGGGTGGTTTGGGCTATTACAAGTGGTATCAGAGCCAGTAACCGAACCGTTGTGTCAGCTAGGCTGGGCCCTAAAGGGGGTGAAAAGTGTGAGATCTCCCAACGATTGGAGAGGAGAACAAAATATACCTTATAAGGGTATAGATACTTCTCCCTCGTAGACACATCTTCCCAAAGATGGGAAGAGCAAAACCGTGAGGGATTTTGCCCGAAGGGCAACCCAAAGCGAACAATATCTGTGAGTGGGTAATCTGGACTGTTACAGAGTTAATGTTTCTTCTAATTATGACTGTACTGTGGAAGGATCTATTGTTTTTGTCTCCCTCCTCTAACTAATTTATTCGAGCTTTCTACTTTACGAGGGAATAATGTGTGTCAAAAGCCTTTATTTAAATATCTGGCAGACCATATAAACTTTGATATTTATCACTCTTTACCTTATTGATCCCTTACATCATTTATGACTATAAATTAAAATGGATAAAACTTTTTTCTACGATGATAACAATAACAATGTCTTAGTAAAAATCTGGTTAAAATGTAGGTTTTTAAGGTATGAAAGTGTGTAACCTTACTTCTATTTAATAGAGAAATTTTTTAGAAAAGGCAAGTTTTTGATAATAGTGTGTAAGTAACTTTATAAATAATTAAAAATTAAAGTACAAAATCAAAATTAAAAAATCAAAATCAAAATTAAGAAAAAAAATGTTTTTTTAATGAAATATCTAAAAATAAAGAAAAGATTCAAAGTTAATTAATTAAACCAGTGACTATAAGACTAAAAGGACTTAAGTTGACTCGGAAACAAAAAAGAACGTGGGTGGCTGAGCGCAAGCGCGTGTGGACTAAAATTCATGCTTATCCTCGGGATGAATTAAAAGCCCAGAGCGGTGGCCGAAAGATGACACTTCAATTATGCGGGGCCCAACATGGGCGTATTCCGTATCAGACGCAAACCCGCGTGGCCTCACTCAAAGGCACCAGCTCAGCCACGTCAGCGAATCAGAATCTTCCGCACTCTTCCGAATTCCAAGCGACACCGTATATAGACGAAAATATCCTAGAGCATGCGTCGCGTATTAAGTACCAAAGGCACAAAGCAACAAACAGAGAACCGCTTAGTTTTAATTATCTGAATTCTGAAGGACCATATTACCCCCAGCTCCCACTGCCTTCGAAATTTCCCTTTCCGATTTATTAACATCTCTTTGACGCTAGTTTGACTGGGAAGACGCCAGATATAGGATGAGACGAGTCCCGTAAGGTAATTTTGCAATTGAAAGCAAAAGCAGGACTGTTTCGGTATGTCACCCAAGCTTGCTCGACCACGCTTTTATTTCTTCCTCTTTCTTGACGAGGAGAAAGAGTAAGAGAGAGAGAGCGATAACCTTTTTAAAAAGCTTTTGAATTAGTATAAGCTTTAACCTTAGAATCCTAACAGCTTTCCTTCATCGCAAAAAATGAAATCTTGCGAGCTCTGCAAGCTTCCCGCGAGAACCTACTGTGAATCCGACCAAGCCAGCCTCTGCTGGGACTGTGACGCCAAAATTCATGACGCTAACTTTCTGGTGGCGCGTCACTCTCGCGCACTCCTCTGCCAAACATGCCAAGCTGTCACTCCGTGGAGAGCCACTGGCGTCAAACTAGGCCGCACGGTCTCCGTCTGCGAACGGTGTACACATAATAGTGAGGAACAGCATGAAGAAGAAGAAGATGATGAAGAGGAAGAGGAAGAAGAGAGCGACAGTTCTGACGGCAATGACCTTGAAAGCGATCTCGACGAAGAAGGTGATAATCAGGTGGTGCCTTGGTCGTCCGTCACTCCCGCGCCGGTAACATCGTCGTCTTCGTGTAGTTCTTCAACGAGCAATGAGGGTTCCCTGTCGGAATCGATGAATGCCGATTCGATGAAACCGTTGCGTCGGAGATCCACAGATCTTCGCTCTTTTCTCCATGTATGTTACTAAACTGCTTTTATTTTTTTCTACTTCAACGTGTCATATTTCAGCTTCAGTTAATCAAATCGACTGTTGCAAATTGATGCTAGGCCAATGTGAAACAGCCATTTTCCGAGGGAGGTCCAAGCGGTGACGGAGGAGTTACGTGTTTTGACCAAATGTATAGGCCTTCCAAATGTCCTAGAACTGGAATGGATCGGACGGTCCGTGTCGGTTGTTGTTCTGCGGTGGTTGTGGACTCTCACAGGAAATATCATCCATCTGATAAGAAGGAACCGAAAAGAGAATCTGAAGCCGTGGATGATCTGTTGGCGAATTCTAGCTGCAAGAGTTAGTGGTTTTTTTTTTTTTTTTGGGGAAAAGAAAGTTTAATTGGACTTGTCTAACAACCACAGTATTGATGCTTAGTTGATTTTTGTTCGAAAATATGATTGTAAACTTACTCATTTCCAATCGTTGCATGTGACAGCACATCTCTGTTGTCAGCTGTTGAAGTTTGATTTTGTGATCAATTTTAATACTCTTCTAGAATATAAGATTTTCCTTTTCATATACATTTGCAAGTTTAGTTATAGTCTTTTATATAGAAATTTGTTGACTCGTTTCATATTCGGTTGTTGGTATGCTGTCCAATATTACTCTGTCTTATTCTATCTCATAAAATTTCGGTCATTTATTTTGCGAGACCTACGTAAGATTTATGTGAAATTTACATAAATAAATGGTTAAAATTTATTGAAAGACGCCATAATATTAAACAGAAGATCTGAACTCCAGTATCTTAAGCAACGTTGAATAGGTAAAACCATACATAGGACGTAACGGAGACGCGGATTGAAACTTTGGACGACAACCAAACACCCATTTTGTGTTGGAGCCTGTTAGCTTACGATAACTAGGGGCAAAGCGGAAGAGTACAAACATAACCAATTTATTGGACTTAGGCTTTGTGCGTCGCTGTCAGAAATGACTCAGGAAGAGAGAAGCATGCCCACAGATAGTGATTGAATTTTAGTGGTGGTGGTTTCTTAACATTCATTGATCTTGTGGTTTATGATTAGAATCTTTCAGATTAGCTTGCTGATAGAATTTGGGGGTCCATCTACATGAGGTGGCGGAGAGGTTTAATTTTGATAAACAACTTTATGGAAGCCTATTTAAAACCTTGGAAGAGAGATGTGGCTGAGGAAGATTCTGAGCGCGCTCTCACAGGGCTGGGCAACTCCAAATCTCAATCGGCAAAGTCAGGTTGACGGCTGTTATTTGTTTCATCCGCTCAAAAGAAAGGGATCAGGTGGGCTTTGACTACTTGTGGCGGAGAATGAGATTCGGCGTTTTTGTGGCGCAGATTTTTCTCAACAACCCTGTAATTATTTATTGAATTCGTCATCGGGTGTGATAGGGACAGGTTGCTTTCATTTAGTTGGAATATATCGGTTTGCGTGCATAACGGAAATATGGCAAAACTTAAAGTTCTTGCATGTGTTTTAGTAATTAAATGAATTTCTAAATTAAATTGAAAATTTGAGTTGTTGTATGTGAGAGAACTTTAGAGCCATCGGTAAAAATTGCTTGTTTGTTAATATAAGGTCACGGGTTTGAACAATTGAAACAATTTTTTTGTAAAAATTACAAAAAGAGGACTGCGTAAAATTGTCGAGTAAATTTTATCTAATATAAAACTTTCAATATTTCGTAAATATACAGGTCGTATCTTATAGTAATTGAGATGCCGATCTCACGAAGAATTAGCTAAATCTAATTGAATCATAACTTTATCTAAGATTGTAAAAATATGATTTAAGTGAAAATAAAAGTAACCAAAAAATTAAGCAGGTATGAGTTGAATGAAACTCAAATTTCGAAATTAACATAATTAAATCAAATAGAGCACTAACTACTTAACAATTGAGATATCGTGATAAACAAGATCAATCAATTATGAGAACATGGGATTCATTCTATCATCATTTTGCTACTTTAACCACTTTTGAAATAATCGATATCGATCATAGATTTTTCGAAGGTTTAATTATTCTCTTTCAAGATTTAATCATTTAACCCTAGTTAATAATCCTCAATTGATTCTAAAATTTTGATTTTGCAATCTCTCAATTAACAAAAATAGCCTATGTCTTCAATTAGTTCTTAAGCGATCTATTAGATAATCGGGTCCTCACACACAATCTCTCTTCGTATGATTATTGATTTGATATTTATATGATTTATTAAGTTGTTAAGTCTTATTACCCAGTCTAATCATGTTACCATCAATTCAATCTCTTGATTTATTATCAAAGTATGTAAAAACCATAAATATCACAATACCTAAACATTTCATTGAAGTCAAAAGCAATTAAGTCACAAAATGATTTAAGAATAAATCCCACATTGAAATTAGAACATCATTAACAACATGTTCAACATTCTCAAACCCAAGTTATACATCAAGATGAAGTAAACAAACAAGAGAAAGTAGAAAAGAACTTGAAATGGTTGGTTTTGAGTGGTTGGACAGCAACTGCAGATGCTCCTCTTCTCTCTCTTTCTTACTCTTCCTTATATTCTTTCTCAATTTGACAAATGGAGGCTAGTTCTAATTTGAGCCATTTAATGTTTTTCTATAATTCATGGGTCATTTTGGGTAAAGTCTAGGTTTTACCCAAGTCAAAATGTCCAAAAAAAACTATTCAAATATCAAAACAGAAGGAGATCCCCACGTCTGGCGAGCGCCTGTCACGATTGTGACCCAGTAAAAATTGCCTTCTGTCATGACCATGACATGGGTGTCACAATTATGACACTGGGTGATTATTTTCTATCACGACCGTGACAAGGGTGTCACGTCACAATCATGACCCTAGCCTTTTGTCTGAGCTTTCTCCATCTTCCTTCAATCTTCTTCATCTAAGTTCATACACTAATAAACACATTAAATACCTTAAGTGCACAAAATTAAAGTCCAATATCATGCTCTAAACCATATAACACTAAAAAACATAAACATAGAATCATATTAACATAATTCTAAAGCTAAACATGTATAAATCATCTAATCAACACCTAAAAATACATTAAAACACCTACAAAAAAATAATGTTAACTATAATTATCAACATCCTCACACTTAAACTTTTGCTCGTCCTCAAGCAAAAACAAAACAAACACAAACTCAAACAAAATCATATGCATTCATACATATGCAACAATGATATAATGGCATCTAACTTTATGAAACTAATTTAATATCGATTAACAGTCAATCAAGTTGTTCCAACATATTAACTTATGTAATCTATGGCTAAGCACTTTGGATTGAATATAAATACTAATCAAGACCTTAACATCATATTTATTCACCTTAGGCACTTGTACACACACATTAATAATTAGTAGTCAATCAAAATTGCAACTATCACTCAGTAACTTTTCATGAAAATTCCTGTTATTTTCAAAGATAGGTAGGATTTATTTATTAAAACACCATTTTGTTCATTTTCTTTAATGTTGACCTAGTCTTTTGATGCGAAACCAAATATTTGTGATGAATGTCCCCCAATTACTAAACTAAGTCACATTTTATTAATAGGCTTGGTTGGAATGTCATTCTAGCCTTTTGACGTGAAGACAAACATTTGTGATGAATGTCTCCCAATTATCAGCTATATCACATTATCAATTGGCTACTAGCTCTATTCAAAACCTGAAGATCAACGAAATAGTTATTTAAAAAGATACACACACATTTTTTTTTCACATTTCACATAGCCTACCTCATTTCTTTTAGCTAATTGTCCTCATGAAACGTTACTAATGATGCTACTAATTCAATTGACTTATAATTATAAATGTATGTAGCAAATTTCCTAAGGTGAACAAACTAATGTCATATACTAATTAACATGCATATTTAACCAAAGCCACTTAGAACAAAAATTTCATAAACTAAAATGTCTTTATAGCTTAAAGACTATATTCAAAGATAAACTAATTCCATCAAGTTATAACCATTGACTCATTCGCACAATTCACACTTATGCTACACACTATGTTAACCTAAAAAAACTAACAACATGACATACAAAATTCATGTTCATGATGACAATAACAATGCAAACCTCCCCATACTTGGACTACATATTGTACTCAATGCGAGGAGAACAAACAACACATAAAAGAAGCTAAAAATGATAAGAAAAAAATAAAAAGAAAAAGAAAAAGAAAAAGAGAAAGGTTAGAGCATGAACTCGTTACAACAATTGAGGTGGTGATGATGTCGGAGATGGTATCTGAATGCTTTGAGCAGCAAAGTATTTGTAAATTCTCCATACTTCTCGGTGTTGTCGTTGTTATTCTTACTCCATCTCCTTTAATAGTTTGTTGTTGTCTGAAATTGCATTCAGCACCTTTTCCCATCTGACAACTTCTTCTTCCTCAAACTCCTCACTGGTTGATTCTTTAACTTGTTGCTGAGGTGGTGCTGAGCTAGAACTAGCTTGTCCTATCTTGCACTTCACATGAGATTTAGCATTGATATCTCGAAGTTCCATATAATGGGACGTCAAGATCTCAGCTCTCGTAAAATGATGAGTACTAAAAAACTCAGGCATATGAACAGTTAGTCCATCACAATTGACACTATAATAATCCGCAATGGCAGTAACCAAATATCTCATGCCAAGATTACTGCTTCTCCTTTTCAGAGTAGCAATAGTGGTATTAAAAATATGTGTGGTTGTGCAAACTTGAATGTCATTGTCCATGCACCATAAAATAAATAATTCCTTCACCGAGCACTTGTTGCGTTCACTTTTATCAAAAATAGTTTAACATATAAATTTGTGCAACAAGTGTTCAGGACTACGAATGATAGTGTTAAGTGTATTCTAATCATCAAAGTTTTCCAACCCAGTCGATTGGGTCCGATATCGTTAGGAACGAAAATCATCATGTTGATCAACAATGTTTGATTACGGGATGGTTCAATTTGCGTGGTCAACCTCACAACCAAAACGAAAATTGTTTAGGGTTACTTAATTCAAATTAAAGAGAGGTGAAAAATTCAAGGGTTAATTCCTTATATACAACAATGGTAAAAAGCATGAACTTATCCCATTGAATTCTTCTACGTAGATTCTCAACCTTGTCTCTTAATCCAAGTGTTTCCAAAATATCAAAGTCCTAATACCTAGGCATAACTATATTTCTAGAACAAAGATTTTGGAAATGAGTACCTTTGTCTTCTGAATAAATCAAAAAAGGGGCTTCGAAATCTTCCGCTCAATTCCATTGACTGCGCCTCAATACTTGCACTTTTCCTTTTGGTTGTGTGCATTTTACTGTTTGCTTAATTTTTGGACCCATTTGGAGTGAGTAATTTGTGGGTGAAGAGATAAGAGAAAGAAAGAAAATTTTAAAATAGGGTCACGATCTAAATGAAGCTAAGATTTATTTCATGACTAAGAGTTCTTGATAGACTCTGTAGTTTAAAGCTAAACATTTATTTCATGACTAAATTAAGGCTCATCCTAAGATGAATATTTCGAGTCAAAATCACCTACCTAATCCATCAAATTGTAAGATGAACTCCAAAAGTGGTTGAGATTCTTTTTAAAAGTCCTTTTATTCCTCTCACTCTAGATTAAGAGTGTAGCTCTAAAATGATTTTGAGTAATAGCAAGAGATAAGTAGATGATTCAAAGTTTCAGGCTCCATTCCATATAGTTTGCGTAAGGTATTAGTGAAAGAAATCTCTTTCAATTTCTCTACTGTGTTGAGCCTTTGTTTAATGTCTAACCATGGATAAAGGAAGCTTTAAGGGTGTTATCCTTGAATTAAATGAGCTTTCTCCAAGGCACTAAAGGAGTAGGGTGTCAAACAAGGTGAAGATCGGACTTATGAGTGAATATTTTGGAGCTATGGCCATTTTGTGTAGTTCTATTATTCATAATAGCATTGAATTCCCTATATTTGTAGTTCCATGCTCCATTTTCAATTATAACATTAACTTTAGCCTTTAGGAGAACTAAGAGCTTGAGATTGTTCATTCCTTTCAATCTTGTGGAGGGTACCAAAATCATTCCTATTATCATACCATAACCAAGTTTTATTCCTATTCACAATCATTATTTTCATCTCAAGGTTTATGAAACTTCTAAGTTTTAACTTTTGATTTATAGAACAAAAGAAAAGTTGCTAAGGTTTAATCCTCCAGAAGCTTTAGCATTTTGAGATGTGTGCCTACATCTATTTCACCCAAATAGATTCAAACTCAATAAAAAGCTTCTATATCCTCTTTCTAGTAACATCTTATTAAAGATCTTACTTGAATTTATCCCCAAACCCCTTTATTCTTTGGAGAACAAACCTTAGAAGACCTCACTTTGGAAATCAAATTTAGTTTTAAATTTCCAAACTATAGAAAATTCTTCATCAACTTTTCAATGTCCTTAATGAGATTCTGAGGAAGGAACAAGTGACAACACTTATTTATTGAGGTTATCAAGCACTTAAGTGATCAATTGTAATCTTCCAGCAAAAGATAAGAGTTTATTGTTCCAATAACCAATCCCTTTTATGAATTGCATCATAAAGAGCTTAACAATCTCTGTAACTAATCCTTCTATTAGAGATTAGAATCATTAAATATTTAAAAGGCAGCTCTTGATAATTGAATCTAGAGATAAATGTAAGAGACGTCCTCATCTCTTATACATCAACTAAGATATGTAAGTTATTATTCCCTTTATTTATAGTTAGGTTATATAAGAGACTAAAGGAGTTCAATACTTTTATAAAGTATTTTAGTAGACTATGGATCAGCTCCATATAACAAAATAAGATACATCAACTAAAGAAATATTGAGTAGCTTTAGTTTCTTATATTTATTATGAAACCTGAAATTTTTTCCTACTAAACTCTTTATGCCATCATTTTATAGAGTACCTCAATGCATACGTTAAAGAGGTAAGGGATAAAGGAGCATCATGCCTTAGCCTCTTAGTTTTATTGGAAAAACAATGTGGGTTCACCATTCACCAATATAACAAATGAAGTGGTAGAGATATATTTCTCTATCCAATAGGTGAATAAGTTAAGAAAGCCAAGCCTATGATGAATTCTCATTTAATTAAATCGAAAGCTTTCTTAAAATCTATCTTTATTGAGAAATTTTTAATGGCTTTTTTCTTTTATAACTTTTAAAGAGCTCTTGAGCTATCAATAGATTGTTCCATATACTCTTGCCTTGTATAAAAATACCTTGGCTTGGATTGACTTAGTCCTTCAGTACCAACGTGAGTTTAATAGTAAGTAACTTTAAAATGATTTTATATGTGACATTACAACATGAGATCAGTCTATAATCATGTAAAGCACTAGGGCTGTGCTTTTTATATATCAAACTCACATAAGTTTTGTTCAGCTCCTTTAGCAAATTTCCTTTAGAGAAGAACCCCATTACTACTTTAACTACCACGTCACTTGTATGAATCCATCTCTTTTTTAAAAAAGCTTGCATTTATCACATCAAGTTCTAGTTCGTTGTTTGGGTTGATGTTGAAAAGAGTCTCTTTAATCTCCATGGCATTGAAAGGCTTAACCAAACATTCTTTTGTTGTAAAGCAAGTGAGTCTACTATTATAACCCTGAGTACTTATTGATTGGAAAAGATAGTGTTGAGGGTTCTTAGGGAATGTTAGAAATAAGGTATAGCAACTTTCTTCATTCCCTCTCAGTTATTAGAAATGTTGTCATCCCCATTCATCAAGGAACATATTTTATTTTGTTCCTTATATATATAATGGAATTATAGAAGTGGATGATATTTCTATCCCAATCCTTTATCCAATTAATTTGAGCATTTTGCATTAAGATTGATTGACGATTCTCCAAAGCTATGGTATACATATCAACTCCATTCCTTTCCCTAATTTTTAAGATGACATTTAGGGGAGTTCCTTCTAGTTCTTTTTGGATAAGGCTCAGCTCTTCTCTAGCCTTACTGATAGCAGACTTAGTATGCTTTACTTTCTCCATATGAAGCTTTTACAATTCACATTTCATAGCTTGTAGTTTTCTCATGCATTTGTATGTCTTAAATCCTTCTATTTATGCACTCAAACCTTTTTTTATAGCTTCTTCAAACCGCTTTAGCTAATAGAGTAACTTGAAATAACGAAGTGAATAGTTCAATTTCCCTAACTTGACACCTAAGGATAATGATCAGGACATAATGGTAAGTAGAAAGTGAGCCTTACTTTTAGAGAATTTTAAAAGATGCAAAATGTTAAAAATGACAATATCTAGCTTTTTGTTTATGAGCCAATTACCACTGTATTTATTACTCTAAGTGAGAAAAGCACCATCACATTTTAAGTCATTTAAACCTAAAGTGTTCAAATAGTTTAAAAGATGAAGGTTCTCACAATCTTGACAATCTTAATGCCTTTAGCTTCTTGAGCCCTCACATTGGTGTTAAAATCTTCTAACACCAGCCATAGTGCTTTGACAAAATAACTGATGAAGATTAGATCAATATGTAGGTTTTGTATTTAAAAATCATAATTTATAGCATATATAAATTTTACTTAGATGATATCTTGAACATAGTCAATGCTCACCTACATATGAATAATTTGATCAGTAACTATTATTATTGCGCTTTAACTATTTCATGGTTAAAACTAATTATGATTCTAATAATAATTAGTGAGGATCTTCCAGTTCTTTCTAAACAACTACTTACAATTACAATTATTATTCATCTTAACCTTTTATTTCCAGGAGGCCAATAATGTAGGGTTTATTTGATTACAAGCAATAAAATAAACCCTACATTATTGGAAGTAATCATTGATTACCTATTTTTTGTGACTCCTTTAAATATTGTAAGAAAGTATAGAGAGTTAAAGAGAAACTCAAGCGGCTCAACCAAATACACCATATAATCACCAATCAAGCATTAGGTAAGGCCAAGTATCAACTCTAATTGCAGCAAAATGAGCTCTATAAGGCTCCTTAAGACCCTATTAAACAAATATAGAAGAATACTGCACTGATGCATTATGAAATAGAAATCTAGTGTTCAATGACTTAAGGAGGGGGATAACAATACAAGCTTCTTCCATATTTATTCTAAAGAAGAAATATAAATAAGATAATATCCCTCATAATTGAAGATGGTAGGGTAATTTGAGGGCAAGAGGAGTTAAAGAGTGTAGTAGTTAACTACTTCTAAAACTTATTGGGCTCAACTTCTAATAGTTGCTCATCACTGTAGATATCAAACTCCTTCTTACTAAAGTTAATTGCTGGGGAGCAAATTGAATTCCTCCCTAAACCTTTTCCTTTTTTTGAAATTGAATATGCCTTATTTAGTCTCAATCCTAACAAGATTCCTAGGACTAATAGGTTCAATGCATTCTTTTTATAAGAATTTTGGGGGATATTTAAGACATAACTGACTAGTGCAATACTTGAATTAGTCAATAATGGTAAGATCAAAACTCATATATATTTGGTTCCCAAGTCTCCTAACCTATCCTTTAATTGCATACAATCTTTAAAATAATCTCGAAATTATTAGTCTCAAGAATAAAGTAGGTTTTGTTCGTAATTATCAATCAAAACCATTGTGCCTTTATAAGGGATGACTCTATATGTGATAATATCATATAAGACCAAGAGCTTTTTAAGGACTATCACAATAAACTTCTAACAAAAGTTAACTAATGAAAATTGACTTCTACAAAACATTTGATATGTTGATTAACAATTCATTTTGTAATCAATATAAGCATTTGGCTTTCCTCCCTCTTCTAATGGATTAAGCAATGTGTCATAACCATATCCTTCAGCATACTCATAAATGGAGAAGCTGTAATGTTAATCAGAGGTGTAAAAGGCCTTAGACAAAGTGACCCCTTATCCTCCTATTCATTTAATTTATGTTTTTAGGTTTTTATAAGGTTGATTAATCATAATATAAGGCTAGATGGTAGCTTTAAATTTCATAACAAATGTAAGAGATTGAGGATTTTCAATATCTTATTTGCTAATGATTACTTTTTGGTACTGAGCCTAATTCAATTGCTTGTATAATTGATTGTCTCAACATATTTAATAAGTTACTGGGGTTGATCATTAATGAGACAAGATACAACTTATAGTATTTCTTGGAGCTAAATATGTTTCATTATAGTTGGTTGAAATATTAAGGCTACAAATTAGATCCCCCATTCTCCTACTTAAGGGTATCTATAACAACTAAGAGGCTTACATATAGACAATGCCAACATTTGTTTGGTTATTTATAAGGGAGCATAAGATATTAGAGGAATAGAAGTCCTTATTTTACTAGTAGGCTGCAGCTAATCCTATCTACACTAAATAATCTACATATCGACTGGCCCTTGATAAGATGTTATCTTAATATATTATTTGATATTATCTCCTTTATTTTGGATTTATTTTGGTGCTTAAATATGAAATTTAATATTTGTTTTGTTTTAGGAGATGAAAAGAGGAGATTGTATCAAATTTGGGAAACTATTGGTGATAATCACAAATTTTGGATTAAGTGAAAGATTACTACAGTGGATAAGAGGAGATAAAGCCAAATACTAGATTTCTTTAAGAGTTGAAGTTTAAGTAAGAAACTTCCTTTTATCCCTATCTTGAAGGGATTAGGATTTGTTTTAGATAAACATCTTTGCAAGATAGGATAAGATTGGGTTTAGAGTAGAAAAGCACTATAAAAGGGACATTCCTCACCTCTCCAAAGAATGAATCGTTCTCTTCTTACTGTCCTCTTAATTCTTTATCTTTTTTTTATATTTTTTGGTATTGGAGAAAAAGCCATATGGGGCTAAACTCAGTCATTTTGATTCAAGGGGATTCGATATTCTACTTATAACCTTATGAGGTTTTGTTCTTAACTTTTATTCATGTTTTTATTCAAGTATTTCTTGTTTTGAGCTCTTATATTTGATGAATGATTAATATTGAGTAATATGACAATTTAATTTAATATTGATTATTCTATCGCTATCCATGAATTTAGTGATTCGTCATTGTCATGAAAGATTGGTATAAGTAACAAATAGGTTATTTACGAAATAACATATTTAACTAATGATAAACAAGAAAACTAAGTTGAATAGTTGCATTTATCTTGATTATTTAATTTAGGGTTAGTCTTTTTTACTAAGCTTATTGTTATCTTTTATTTAATATGGAATGCTATCACACCCAATCAATGGATGGTAAGTTTTAGTTTGGATTCTAGGTTTGAACCAATTAATTTAGGAAATTTTAAGACTTATTATGGCTATTCTAATATGTTTCAGACTGACTACTTAAATTGTGAAAAATATTCTTTTTAGACCAATGATCAATGTTACAATTAGATGAGATCTTTCCCTTGAATCGAAGTTTAGTGTTCTTGAATTTCTCACTTTTATATTTAGTTGATTTGATTTGATATCTTGTTAATAGTTAATTAATTAATTAATTGACCTGGTTCCACAACTACTACAATAAGTTTGAGAATCAGAATTATTTTGAGGGTTTCGACAACTTGACTAAAATTTGGTGCCATTACCGGGGAACTATTTTAGTTTCTTAGTGACTCATGCTTCTCAGATAGGTAAATTATAATATACTCTAAAAATTAAGAAGACAATACGCGTTATTTAAGAAAAGAGACTAAGCAAAGAAGTGGTCATTCACCTTTAGACGTGATAGTTGAAATAAATCAAACAATTAGTGAAGACTATAATTTTCAAGAAACGAAAGAATAGATAACAAATCTTAACCCCAGAATGTTGAGGGAGTTAGAGGCACCAAATTTAAATAAGCAACCCTTATGCATACGATTTCAAGATGTTGAGGTAGATTTCAAATTAAAATATGGTTTGATTCAATTATTGCCTAATTTTTGTGGTCTTGCAGGTGAAGATCCACATAAACATCTAAAGGAATTTCATGTTGTCTACTCTAGAATGAAGCCACAAGGGGTGACAGAAGAACAAATTAATCTTAGGTCCTTTCCATTCTCATTGAAAGATAAGGCAAAAGATTGGCTATATTATCTTACCCTGGCTTAGCGACCACATGGAATGAAATGAAAAGAATGTTTGTGGAGAAGTTCTTTACTACATCAAGAGCAGTGAATATCAGAAAGGAGATATGTGGGATAAGTCAAATTACTGGAGAAATATTATATGAATATTAGGAAAGTTTTAAGTAATTATATGCTAGTTGTCCACATCATTAAATTCCTGACCAACTTTTGGCTCAGTACTTTTATGAAGGACTATTGCCAATGGATCGAAGTATGGTCATTGCAGCTAGTGGAGGAGCTTTATAAAACACTTGAGGTAGGCAGACAATTGATATCAATTATGGCCAAAAATTCTCAATAGTTTGGGACAAGGATGGATGAAGTTATTAAGCGTGTGAATGAGGTAAGTAACACGCACCTTAAGGATAAAATTTTAGATTTAACTACTATAGTTCGTCAAATGATTGTAGGTCAATTACAATCGGCAAGAGTGTTTGGAATATGATCATTCTCTAGACATCTTACTATAATCTAGGATAGAGGGACCATCCAAACTTTAGCTATGAAAATCAAGGAATGTAACAAAGATATCAACCTCACAATTTTAATAGACAACCTCTATATATGCTCAACCTCAATCTTCAAATTTAGGTATGTCTTGGATGAAATTGTTAAGGCACTTGCAACTAATTCTCAATAATTTCAATAAGAAACAAAAGCAAGCCTTAAAATTTTAGGAAATCTGATCACTTAATTACCCACCTCTGTAAGTAAATTGGAAGTGTAAGCATTAGGAAAATTACCTTCTCAAACGATGGTGAATCCTAAAGAGAATATGAGTGCAATGACTTTGACAAGTGGTAAGGAAATTCAGTTTGGAACTTCTGTACCAATGAAGGTAGAAAAGCATGATGATAGAGAAAAGAAGGAAGAGCTTCCAACTTAAGAATCAATAAAGGTTTTAAAAAATGATTTATCTTCATCAATATCAATTAACGTACATGCACTTCCTTTTCCTAGTAGGTTAGCTAAACCAAAAGAAGATGAGCATGAAAGAGAGATCTTAGAAACCTTCAAAAAGGTGAAAATCAATATACCACTTCTTGAAGCCATCAATCAACTTCCGAAATATGAAAATTCTTGAAAGAGTTGTGCACAAATGAAAGGAAGTTAAAGGGCAAGGAGAGAATAATTTTGGGTAAGAATTTATCAGCTGTGATAAATAAAAATTACTACAAAAACACAAAGATTCAGGTATGTTTACACTTTTGTGTGTATATTGGTAATAAGAAAATTAAGCGTGTCATGTTAAACTTAGGTGCATCTATTAATGTCATGCCATTCTCAATTTACTGAGCTTTAAATATGAATTCTTTGTAAGAAACAAATATGATTATTTAATTAGTTGATCATTCATATGTGTGTCTTATTGGAGTTATTGACAATGTTTTAGTCCTAATTAACAATTTGGTATTTCTAGTGGATTTTTACATCTTGAAAATGGATGGAGATTGTGTTGAACATTCAACTTTGATTTTGTTGGGTAGGTCATATATGAAAATGATCAAGATGAAAATTGATGTAGATAAGGGTATTCTTTTCGTTGAATTTGATGGAGAGATAGTGAAGTTTAATATTTTGAAGCAATGAAGCACTCGAATGATTTTCAATTCATTTATCAATGCAATATTGTTGATTCATTTGTGCAAGATATGTTTAAAGAAGAAAGTGTTCAAGATGAGTTGGAGCTTAAAGCTAAATTAGAAGTGAACGAGCAAGTTAATGAAACTTGTAAAGTTGTAGAATCATTATTAGCAATGCTAATAGAATTGGAAACTTTGAATGATGAACTTACTATAACTCACAAGAAAATCTTACCTTCTGATTTGCAGGCTCCGAAGATAGAATTGAATGTGTTACCCAATTGCCTAAAGTATGTCTATTTAGGTGATGGAAAATAATTACCTACAATCATTTAAAAAAAAGGTTGACTATAAAGCAAGAGGAAGGGCTAGTAGCACTACTTTAGGAGTACAAAATTGTAATTTCGTAGAAGTTAGAGAGGAAAAAGCCACGTATAACATAACAATATTAAACAAATGCGCTTTTCGGGAGGCAACCTAGAATATGATAGTTTTTATTGATTTTGTTTTACTTATATATAGCTTGCACTTACTTGTTTTTGAAAAATAAGTTTATTAGCTTAAGGGAAAAAAAGGGTCTTAAAATTCCAAATTATTAAAATTTCATAAAGTGTGATCAAGTCTTATGTAATTTAGTTGTTTAGAGTGAAGACCTTAAAATTATAGAATACTAAATTCCTAAACCTAGATCACGCCTTGTGTAATTTAGTGTTCTAGAATGAAGATCTTAAAATTCCATAATACTAAAGTTCATAAGACAAGATCTCGCCTTATGTAATTTAGTGTTCTAGAATGGAACATTAAGTCATCTTATAATTTTTTTAATAAAAAATTCACAAAAATTTTACTTAAATATTTTTATCATTTAATTATGTAATTTCTTTATTTACTTACTTTTTAATTATTTAATTTATTTTTAACTATTTTATTTTATTTTATTTATTGTAAAAAAAAGTAAACCCTAATCTTTGCGTGTTTCTCTTTTGGCAGGCAATGTTTAAAAAACAACGAAAACAACACAGCTTCTTAACCAAGCACCTATGACCCTCCATGCCAAACAACTTAACAATAACAATAAAATAGCACTAGCTCTCCTCTCATGCAGTCCATAAATAGCTCTATTACAGGCCACCATAATAGCAACACACTCCTCGCCGTACTGATAATATAATACACATTCTTTCTGATGCTCAAATCTTAGGAGAGTCCGATCTATTTTGTGCTTTATTTCTCTTATTATTATTATTTAGATGTGAGTATCTTATGCATATATTAGGGACAATGTATAATTTAGTTTTGGGGGAGCGAGTGTTTATATTATGATGAACATTGTGATTTGTTATTGGACTCATGATACTATGATTCATATATTAATTATTCCTCATGACAACCTCATAATTTTTCTGATTATTGTTCATAAATAATCTTTAAGTTAGGATACATTTTCATTTTAAGATCTAATGCATGAGAGAGACAAGCATGATTAATGTTTTCATTAAATTATTTCAAGTATTTCATTGGTTTTATTGGATGAAAGTCTGCAAGACTTGATGCATTTTTTACACCTACGTGAGCTTTGAGGCTAAGATCATTTATCACATTTTTGTTCATACATATCTTTTTGTTGCGTGTTATCAAACATAGCTTGTTTATGCTGAAACTTTCTTTTGAATACATGTTGAGACCACATTTTTATGAATATGTGTATAAAGATGATGAGGGCATTTAGGATAACCAATTTTGACCTAAACAAGCCTACCTTACTTTTTATCCTTAGAAAAAAATTTGAGCCTTGTCCTTCTTTTCTTGCATAATAACCTTGTTATAGGCCAAATTTATCCTTGTTGTTGTTGATATCCTTAATGATTTTGAACCCCTAAATTGAATGAATTGTATCGAGTTTATTTGTATAGGATTTTGACTATTTTCATTAAAAGTAAATTAATTGATTCAAGTTGCATTATGTTGATTTTTAATATTTTAATAGATAGGGGGAAACCTCTTATTGATATTTTGTTCAAAAAAAAGAAGAAAAAAGAAGAAAGAGAAAAAGAGAAAAAAAAGGGGATTGAAAGGGATGTTATTTGAATCAGAAGATTTTTGGATTGATTTAAGTTAAAACTTGTGTGGATAAGTTTGCATAATTTCCTTCAATTTGTTTAACCCAAAAGGCTTCTTTTTGTCATACCTTACCTAAGCCAAGTTACAACCTTTATAAAGTCCCTTTGATTTATACATTAAGTTCATTTTTGTTAAGTGGTGGAGATATGATTCTTGAGCAAGCTTATAGAAATATATCACTATGTTTCGATTTGAGACCTTAATGAACCCTAAACACTTTGAGTGTATAGAGTGAAGGATGTCAAGTCTTGTTTCATTTGATTTTGATGGAATTGATGAGATGCTATATTTTAACAATGTGTCCTATAAGTGATTATTCTCTTGATTGTTATTTTATCTTAAACCTTCAATGTGAAGTAGCTTTTACATATTTCTGGATAACATGAAAGGAGATGAGAGGTTTTTATGAAGGTAATTGACTTATTGAATTGATGTATGCTTGAGAACAAACAAAAATCTGGTGTGGGAGATTTTGATAAGATGTTTTCTTGATATATTATTTGATATTATCTCATTTGTTTTGGATTTATTTTCGTGCTTAAATATAAAAATTAATGTTTGTTTTGCTTTAGGAGATGAAAAGAGGAGATTGCATCCAATTTGGGACACTGTTGGTGATAATCACAAATTTAGGATAAAGTGAAAAATTACTGCAGTGGATAAGAGGAGATAAAACCAAATACCACATTTACTTGAAGAGTTGAAGATTAAGTAGGAAACTTCCTTCTATCCCTATCACGAAGAGATTGTGATTTGTTTTAGATAAATATCTTTGCAAAATAGGATAAGATTAGGTTTAAAGTAGGAAAACATTATAAAAGGGACATTCCTCACCTCTCCAAAGAATGAATCGTTCTCTTCTTACTTTTCTCTTAATTCTTTATCTTTCCTATATTTTTTAGTATTGGAGCAAAAGCCACGTGTAGCTAAACTCAATTATTCTGATTCAAAGGGATTCGATATTCTAGTTGTAATCTTGTAAGGTTTTTTTCTTAACTTTTATTCAATTTTTAATTCAAGTATTTCTTGTTTTGAGTTCTTATATTTAATGAATGATTAATATTGATTAATTTGACAATTTTATTTAATGTTGATTATTCTATCGCTATCCATAAATTCATTAATCCATAATTATTATGAAGGATTGGTACAAGTAGTAAATAGGTTATTTATGAAATTGCAACTTATGATAAATAAGAAAACTAAGTTGAATAGTTACAGCTATCTCAATTATTGCTATCATTTATTTAATATGGAATGCTATCACACCTAGCTAGTCAATGGATGGTAAGTTTTGGTCTGGATGCTAGATTTGAACCAAGTAATTTAGGAAAATTTGAAACTTATTATGGCTATCCTAATATATTTCAAACTAACTATTTGAATTGTGAAAAATATTCTTTTTAGACCAATGATCAATGTTACAATTAAATGAGATCTTTCCTTTGAATCGAATTTTATTATTGAATTCTCACTTCTATATTTAGTTGATTTGATTTGACATCTTGTTAATTTTAGTTAATTAATCAAACCACCATTTTATTTTATTAAATGAAATTAAGAAACTATTGTTTATTTCTCTTGGGATTCAGCCTGATTTCATGATTACTACAAAAAGTTTGGAGAATCGAAATTAATTTTGAGAGCTTTAACAACCCGATCATACTGCAACTCCTAGGAATTTGCTTTTATATAGAGGGTGTTCCTTTTTACTTAACTAATCCTTATTTAGTTAACCACATAACATAAAAAGGGTATTCTTTAAGGAATTCACCAATAGATCCTGTAAAGACATATTTAGGATTTGTGCTCATAAAGTTAATTAGTATAGACTAGTTTGGTTTAAACAAAGTTCCCCAAAGGTCTCTGTTATAGTATAGCTTATAATAAAGAATAGACTCAGTGTAACGGATAGGTTCAAGGGCTCAATTAACCTTAATCATACTTATAGGCTCTATAACTTGAAACTAGAAACACTTAGGGTGCGTTTACTTTCAGAAAACAGTTTTTTGTTTTCTATCTTGATTTTTTGCATATATTTTTAATTTTCATTTTCAGTGGAAAATTGTCGAAAACATGTTTACTAATTAATATTGAAAAAATCATTTTCTAAAATTGAAAATTGCA
>JAOSBP010000009.1:2224735-2247734 GCA_027563825.1 Erythroxylum mucronatum
CTGCGTTACCAAACGTCGGCGTTTTATTTTCTGGTATTGCGCGGTTGAGAGTGCTTATTTATTCGTGCCGAAGAGTTTATTTTGGATAATCTGCGAATTTATAGACAATTAAGTTATTTCAGATACTTGTAAATAAAGACCAACACTAAGCTGAACATTAATTAATCTTCAAAATAATAATCACCATCTTTTAGAATTTCAAAGGATATATTTTATATTGAAGTTTAAATTCCTAAATGCTCTTTAAAATTTGGAAGTCAAATGATGTAACTCAAATTTATTTATCATTTCCCACTCACACATGATGAATTAAATAATTAGATGCTTATCCAACAAGCCATATGAACAGCATACAACAAGAGTTCATTGTCATATATTTATTAGGAATATAAGATATTTCGATTAAGGAATCAATCTTTGAATAGATTAGATTTAGTATATAACTAAATATATTTAACTCTCTCTCTCTCAGAATTGGTGGCCACTTTTGAGTACATATTTTTTTTCCTATACAAGTTACAAATCAAAATTACTTGCCTCTTTCCTAAATTCTCTTGAATTGAATTTGGTTTGCTTTCTTAGAATTGTCCCATAAGATCGTATGACACATGATCTTCTGACAACATTTTAAAGTAACGAACCTTAATTTTAATTCTAAATAATTAATTAGACGAGAGTTTTAAAGGTATACTATAAGGCTCATTTAAACCTCTATGGTTTCGCAAAATATAAGTTGAGATCTTATAACTTATATTAATCCCTTTCGATGGTCATTTTGCATACATAGTAAAGGTCATGTGCTATGGTATTAACTCCTTTTCATTTGGGGTATGTATTTTTTATTAATGCAATACTAAATAGATGTTAGTTTCAATATACTTAATATTTAACTTAAGTTCACAAGTCCACTCGTAAGTTCATCTTTTTAAATTCTCATATGACAACTTGATAATTGTGCATTAGTGTGTGTTTTTTTAAGTATTTAGCATGTATTTCTTCCATAATTCCAAGTTACTAATTATAATCCATAAAACTAAAATTCAAGACTTAAGCAATACTTAATAAATGATAATCATTAACTCCTATCACATATACTTTCATGGACATATAACGTTTCTACTAGGGTGTAATTTGGGGCCTCATATCACAAATGTTATGTAATGTATATACATGGATTATGAATTATAATGATACAATGTAAGTTTGATGTTTGTGAATGAAATGGGAAGAATTGATCATTTGAAATGCTTGTGATATATGTGATGCCTTTTAGTTAATGTGATTGTTCTAACATACCATTTTTGTAGAGTATATTCTCGACTATCTGTGGATATGTTCAGGCATATGCGCTATGAGAGTGGTATGTTACATTGGAGACTTTCCAGAAAGTGAAAATCAATATACCTTTGCTCGAGGCAATCTAGTAAGTACCAAGGTACTCCAAATTCCTTAAAGAACTGTGTATATATAGGAGGAAACTAAGGGGTGATGAAAAAGTAATGATGGGTGAGAAAGTGTATGCGATATTTAAAAAGAAGATGCCTCCAAAATGTCAGGATCCAAGTATGTTTACCATTCTTTGCAAAATTGGGAATACTGTGATCAATAGAGCTATACTAGATTTAGGCGCTTCGATTAATGTGGTGTCTCCTTTGATTTATGCTTCTTTGAATTTAGGTCCTTTGAAAGAAACGAGTATAATAATATAATTGGCTTATCGTACTAATGCTTATCTTGATGGTGTGGTTGAGGATGTTCTGGTGCAGGTGAATAAGCTAGTGTTTCCTATAGATTTCTATGTTGTGGATATAAATGATGACACTTCATGTAATATGATACCGATCTTGTTAAGGGGACCCTTTCTTAATACGACACAAACTAAGATAGATGTTTGTGAGGGCACCCTTACGATGGAATTTGATAGGGAAATGATTCATTTCAATATTTTTGATGCCATAAAACATCCTCTTGATGATCATTATGTTTTTTCTGTTGATGTGATTGATTCTTTGATACAGGAAATCTTTAAATTAAGTTACAAGGATCATGTAGAAACAGTCTTGACTGAGGAATTGGAAACAGGAGTCAACATTGATGTTGAAATGGGAGAGGAGATAATGAAAGCGGCAGCAGCTCTGGAATCATTGGAAAACTCTCCAAAAAGGTATGATTTGGATTCTATAAAACTATCTGAATCTCACCAGAAGTAGTTACCTTGTGATGTGTAGGCACCAGAATTGGAATTGAAGTCATTCCTTACACACTTGAAGTATGCCTATTTGGGAGATAAGCAAGCTCTCCTAATTATCATTTTGGTGGAGTTAAGAGAGCATAAGAAGGCCATTAGGTGGACTATTGCAGATATCTAAAGGATAAGCTCATCCATATGCATGCATCGCATTTTGTTAGAGGAGGATGTAAAGTCAACAAGGCAAGCTCAGCATAGGCTGAATCCTCTAATGATGGAAGTTGTGAAGAAGGAGGTGTTAAAGCTTGTCAATGCTGGGGTTATCTACCTAATCTCTGATAGTAAGTAAGTAAGTCATGTCCAGGTGGTTCCAAAGAAGCCTGGAATCACCGTAGTGACAAATCAAGAAGGTTAGTTGGATTTGACCTAAGTATAAATTGGGTGGCAAGTATGTATTGATTATAGGAAGTTAAATTCTGCAACTCGTAAAGACCACTTTCCCTTACCCTTACCCTTTATTAATCAGATGCTTAAGAGATTGGTTGGCTCTGATTATTATTGCTTTCTAGATGGCTTTTCAGGTTATCTTCAAATCCTGATTGCTCCAGAAGATTAGGAGAAAACCACATTCACATGCCCATTTTGTACATTCGCTTACCAAAGGATGCCATTTGGATTATGTAACGCACCCGCTACGTTCCAATGATGTATGGTAAGCATTTTTTCCGAGTATGTTGAGAAGATTATTGAGGTGTTCATGGATGATTTTAGTGTATATAGATCTTCTTTTGATAAGTTCCTTGGAAAACTTGCTATTATCTTAGAACGATGCATAAAAACTAACCATATGTTGAACTAGGAAAAATGTCATTTTATGGTGAATCAAGTTGTAGTTTTAGGCCATGTTATATTTACTAGGGGTATTGAGGTAGAAAAATCTAAGGTTGATCTTATTTCTTCTTTACCTCACCCTTCTACTGTGAAGGAAGTGTGTTCTTTTCTTGGTCTTGTAAGTTTTTATCAAAGGTTCATTAAAGACTTATCAAAGATAGTCGCACCACTATGCAAGCTTTTACAACAAGATGTCTCCTTTGAGTTTGATGAGAAGTGTAAGGAAGCATTCAACAAACTTAAGGAGCTTCTGACATCCCCACCAGTAATTCAACTGCCAAATTGGAACATCCCTTTTGAGATCATGTGTGATGCGAACGATTGTTCAATTGCTCCACATTGTTATTTTCCAGTAGGAAGAAATCAGCTGTGATATGACTCTCTCGTCCACATAGTTCACATCCTTGTTAAATTGCTTTGAATGGAGAGAATGAGGCAGCTGTCAGGTTGTTCAATGCCTTAGCGAGGCTTTTAATTTTAGCCTACAATGTTATCACTGAATCTATCACAATCATTCCTTCTGGATCCAAAAAGGTTGACTGTTGTCTACTTCGTTCTGATGTCTAAAGACACCTACTATTCGCCATCTCTTCAAACAAGTTGTATGTCGGTTGCACTACTGGTGGTCGTGAAATTCCTTGATTATAGGCATTGAACCCTAGGCTCATAAAGTCCAGAAGTGTCCTTTGCTCTCCATAATATATTTCCTTAATCATCGTTCTTTATATCTCTTCTTGGCAAACTTTTCAGATTCTTCATTGTTGCCATGTGATGTCCAAATTGACGTGTCTTTTACTTTACACTCAAACTTTCTTCCTTTCTTTATTTTTAATTTCTTATGATTGGGTATCATAATCACAAGAAATGGTGAAAATTCCTTAGAGCAAAGAAATTCAACTAGTCTTAAGCTAAATCTCTAGCAGTGGTGTCAAAAACTTGAGTAAGTTTTACCTAATATAAAACTCTCAACATCTGTAAGTATATGAATCATAAACTTGTAGTAATTAAGCTATCGATCCCACGAGAAATTAGTTAAAATTAAATAAACCTAACTTTGTTTAAGGTTGTGAAATATGATTTAAGAGAAAATAAAATTAAGAAATTAAACAATCAAATAAAATTGATCACTAAACTACTTAATAATTGAGTTGTCATAATAAGACAAGGATGATCAAGTATGAAAGTATAGGATTCGTTTTATCGTCATTTTGCTCCCTTAACCATTTTTTATTCAATTTGGTGTCAATCCTAGATTTCTAAAAGGTTTGATTATTCTCTATCAAGATCTAATCAATTAAACCCAATTAATTATCCCTAATTGATTATGAAATTCCAGATTTGCAATATCTCGATTCACAAAAATATCCTAAAGTTTTTAACTAGTTCTTAGCAATCTATCAAATAATCTAATTATCACATAAGATCTCTCTTCGTATGATTATCAATTTGATATTTGTGTGGCTTACTAGGTCATCAACTTTCATTACCCAACCTAATCAGATAACTATCAATTCACTCTCTCGATTTATTATCAAAGTATAAGCAAACACAAATATCACAACACCCAAAACATTGCATTGAAATAAAAAAATGATCAAGTCACAAAATGAGCCAAAAACAAATCTTGATATGAAATTAAAAAATCAACAATGTGTATAACATCTTCCAATCTAATTTACACGTCAAGTTTAATGAAAATTAAAAAAAGGAAAGAAAGAAAAACTTGATTTGGAGCTAAATTTGCAAATTTGGAAAATACTGGACAGTTGATGCTCCTCTTAATCTTCTTTAGATTAATCTTAATTTGGTAAAATGGTGGCTGCTTCTTTTTAAAGTCTTTTTATTCTTTTATATCTTAGGGTTAATTTTAGGGCTTACCCATATCATTTAGTTCCAAAATAACCCCGATCGTGACCTTGCATAAAAACCTTCTGTTATGATTGTGACACTTCATGCACGATCGTGACCCTACCTTTTAACCCAAGCATGTTCCAGCTTCCTTCAATCTTCAATTAGCTTATTTCATGGTCTTGCAGGTGAGGACGCACATAAGCATCTTAAGGCACTCGATGTGGTGTGTTTGAGCATGAAGCCTCACAGGGTGACTAACGAGTAGATCATGTTGAGGTCCTTCCCGTTCTTACTCAAAGAAGTAGCAAATGATTGGCTATTTGACTCACCGATTGGAAGCTTGAATACTTGGTTAGAGATAAATTCTTAGAAAAATATTTTTTGGCCTAAAAAACAATAAGTATTTGGAAAGAGTGGTATCAAGCAACACAACAGAGAATCTTTTTATGAGTACTGGGAGCAGTTCAAGAAGTTATGTTCCAGTTGTCCACACCACAACATACCGGAGAAACTTCTCATCTAATATTTTTATAAAAGATTGGTACCGATGGAGAGGAGTTTGGTTGATGTGGTGAGCGGTGGGGCACTTTACGAGAAGACTCCCATTGAAGCTAAGATATTACTTAAGTGAATGGCTGCTAACACCCAACAATTCAGCACTCACAACGATGTTCGATAAGTAAATGAGGTAAGCACTTCATCCATTGAACATCGTTTAGATAAACTAACATCTTTTGTGAGATAGATTGCAATTAGACAGACACAAGTGAAAGTGTGCAGGATATGCTTAAACACGAGCCATCCAACTGATGAGTGCCCAACGTTGCAAGAGGGGAGTATGGAATACGTGAATGTTGTAGGAGGGAAGTTGCTGAACCAATATAACTTGTACTTGTAGACGTATAATCCAGGTTGGAGGGATCACCCCAACTTGAGTTATGGAGGGAATCGACAGTAAAATTACTTCCAAAATCGGTCGTAAAGAGCACAACAATTTCAACCAAGGGCACAAGGAGGCCCTTCTTCCGGTTCAGGTAATGCTCTAGATGAATTTATCAAGGTTTCTACTGCTAACAGTCTTCAGTTTCGGCAAGATATTCATCAGCTTCAATAGAATATGCTGCAACTTAATCAGAGTGTACATCAAATCCATCAGGAATCAAAAGCAAGCACACAAAATTTGGAAAACCAAATGGGTCAGATGGCAATGAGGCTTAATCGCCTAAAATCGCAAAGTGAAAGAAAATTGCCATCCCAACCTAAGGTAAACCTGAAGAATTTCAGTGTTATAACCCTAAGAAGCGGAAAGGAGATTGAGGGTCCTAAGAGAACCCACCAAGGATTGCTAACAAGGAAGAGATGGAGAAGGAATTGGGAAAGGAAGAAAATATGTCATTGAGTACGAAGGTAAATTTTGAAAGTCCCAATATTATTAAAACCAACCCTCCACTTTTTTTGAGCAGATTAATAATACCAAACAAGGAGAAGAAGGACAAAGAGATATTGGAGACTTTTCAAAAGGTGGAAATCAGTGTACTTTTGCTTAAGGCAATCAAGCAAGTATCAAGGTATGCCAAATTCCTCAAAGAACTATGTACAAATAAGAGGAAACTGAGGGGTGATGAGAAAGTGATGATGGGTGAGAATGTGTCAGTAGTATTCAGAAAGAAGATGCCTCTAAAATGTTAGGATCCAGGTATGTTTACCATTCCTTGCAAAATTGGTAATACTGTGATCAATAGAGTTATGTTGTATTTGGGTGCTTCTATTAATATGATGCCTTGTTCGATTTATGCTTATTTGAATTTGGGTCTATTGAAAGAAACGAGTGTAATCATACAACTGGCTGACCACACTAAAGCTTATCCTGATGGTGTGGTTGAGGATATTTTGGTACAGGTGAATAAGTTAGTATTTCTTCTAGATTTCTATGTTGTGGATATGAATGATGATACATCATGTAATCCGATACCTATCTTGTTAGGAAGATCGTTTCTTAATACTGCTCAAACTAAGATAGATATTTGTGAGGGCACCCTCACAATGGAATTTGATGCCATGAACATCCTCCTGATGATCATTGTGTTTTTTCTATTGATATGATTAATCCTTTGGTGCAGGAAATGTTTAAATTAAGTTGCAAGCATCATTTGAAAAGAGTTTTAACTAAGAATATGGAAGTAGAAGCTAACATTGATGTTGAGGTGGGAAAAGAGCTTATGGAAATGACAACCGCCTTGGACTCATTGAAAAGCTCTCTAAAAAGGTGTAATTTTGCTTTTATACAACTACCTGAAACTCACCAGAATTTGTTAACTTCTGATATGCAAGCACTAGAATTGGAATTGAAGTCAATCCCTACACATCTGAAGTATGCCTATTTGGAAGATAAGCAGACTCTCTCAGTTATCATTTTGGCATAGTTGGCTTTAAATGAAGAGGTGAGGTTGGTTCGAATGCTGAGAGAGCATAAGGAGGCCATCGGGTGGACTATCGCAGATATCCAAGGGATAAGTCCTTCCATATGCATAAATCACATTTTGTTGGAGGAGGAAGCAAAATCCACAAGGCAAACTCAGCGTAGGCTGAAGCCTCCAATGATGGAAGTTGTGAAGAAGGAGGTGTTGAAGCTTCTCGATGCTAGAGTTATCTACCCGATTTCTGACAGTAAGTGGGTAAGTCCTGTCTAGATGGTTCTAAAGAAGTCTGGAATTATTATTATGACAAACTAGGAAGGTGAGTTGGTTCCCACCAGAGTGCAAACCGGGTAGTATGTATTGATTATAGAAAGTTAAATTATGCTACTCATAAAGACCATTTTCTCCTTCCTTTTATTGATCAGATGCTTGGGAGATTGGCTGGTTATGACTATTATTGCTTTTTATATGGGTTTTCAGGTTATCTTCAGATCCCGATCGTACTAGCAAATCAAGTGAAGACCACATTTACATGCCCATTCAATATATTTACCTACCGAAGGGTGACATTCAGATAATGTAATACACCCACCACGTTCTAAAGGTGTATGATAAGTATTTTTTTAATATGTTGAGAAGATTATCAAAGTATTCATAGACGATTTTAGTATGTATGGATCTTCTTTTGATGAATGTCTTGAGAATCTTGCCACTATCTTCAAACGATGTATAGAAACTAACCTTATATTGAACTGAGAAAAATGTCATTTTATGGCCGATCAAGGTATAATTTTAGGCCATGTGATATCTGTTAAGGGTATTAAAGTAGACAAGTTCAAAGTTGATCTTATTTCTTATTTACCTTACCCCTTTACTGTGAGGGAAGTGCACTATTTTCTTGGGCATGCAGGTTTTTATCGAATGTTCATTAAGGACTTTTCGAACATAACCGCATCATTATGCAAGCTTCTTCAACAAAATGTCTCCTTTGAGTTCGACAAAAAGTGCAAATAAACATTCAATAAGCTTAAGGAGCTTCTAACATCCCCACCGGTGATTCAATAGACATATTGGAATCTCCCCTTCGAGATCATGCGTGATATGAGCGATTATGCAATAAAGGCGATTCTAGGACAAAAAGTGGGAAAAGCTTTGTATGCCATCTACTATGCTTCAAAGACTCTAAACCCAGCTCAATTAAATTATTCCACTACTGAAAAAGAACTGTTATTTATGATTTTTGCTTTGGAAAAATTTTAATCGTATTAAAGTGATTATTTGCTCTGACTATACAGCTTTACGATACTTGTTTATAAAGAAAGAAACAAAACCGAGGCTAATTAAATGGATTCTACTCCTTAAGGAATTCAACTTGGAGATTAGAGATAAGAAGGGGGCAGAAAACGTAATAGTAGACCATCTCAACTATTTGATAATGAAAGAAGATGATATCCCTCTACGAGAAACCTTTTTGGATGAGCAATTATTTTCTACCAATGCGATACTACTATGGTATGCAGACATTGTCAATTTTTTAGTTACTAACAAATTATCTATTGGTTTGTCAAAGACTCGAAGGGATAAGCTACAGACTAAAGAGAAGTATTATGTATGGGATGACCCGTATCTTTGAAGGCACTACGCAGATCAAGTTATCAGGAGGTGTGTACCAAAAAATAAATCATCATCAATTTTAGCCTTCTGTCATTTGTATGCTTACAAAGGACAATTTAGAGTGAAAAAGACAGCTCATAAAATTCTAGAGAGTGACCTCTACTAACTAACATTATTCAAAGATACATATACCTTATATAAATCATACGATAGATGCCAACGCCCAATTATCCTGTCCTATAAAGACACTGCCTAGCTTTTAAGACATTTTCACGGCAACTAGACTGGAGTCTAGTAAATTTACCTTGTCCAAGTTTCCTTGAGAAATTCCCAGTTGTCGTACGTAGCTCTTCGTAGGAAAACACTTTTGATCCCAAGGCCAATGAAATCTCATCTTCTTCTTCTTCTACTTTGCTACTAACATGCGACACAATTACTGCTAAGAAATTCAGAAAACCTGTATGTGTGGTACTGCATATTTCATATATGATTAGAACAAAGGAAAGATTTAGACTTTCCACCTGGACCAAGAAATCCCAGCTCAAATGTACGCTTTTTGCTGAAAATTTGAGTGTTCTACTGACAGTAACAATATTCCTTGCTCCTAATTCCGTAGGTTTGCTTTCTGAATCTTCCCAGGTCATTCATGGCCATATAGAGGCAAAGTATATGAAAAGAGGATTTACGAAATGTGACTTGAGAATACTTGAATACATAGGTATTTATGCAACTCAAAAGACAATTCTAGAAACTCTCTAGAAAATTCCTAATTCATAACTTCAAGAAACACTCATATGTACATATGAATGAGTCATCACCAAATTAGATTGCCTCCCTTAAACCAAATTTGCAGAGTTCAGCATTCCAAAGAGACAGGGAGTAATGGAGAAGGGTCTGGTGTCGGTGGACCGTTGGACGGAGGGAAGCCAAGCCTACTTTCTCACTCACCTCCACTCCGATCACACCAAGGGCCTGAGCTCCACCTGGTCCAGAGCTCCCATCTTCTGCTCTCGAATCACTGCCAAGCTATTTCCCTTCAAGTTCCCCGACTTCAACCTCTCTTTGCTTCGCGTCGTCGACGTCGGCTTCTGGTACTCCCTCTCCCTCGTCTTTCCATCCTCCGCTTCCAGAACGGCCATTGAATTCATGCCCATTCACGCCCATCACTGCCCTGGTAAATTCATTGCTCGCCACCTGTTCGAACATTGTTCTACTTTATTGTAGTTGGTGTTGAATATTGGCAGGTGCGGTTATGTTTTTGTTTCGTGGGGATTTTGGGTGGATGCTTTACACTGGGGATTTTCGATGGGAGGCGAATAGCCAGAGGGCTCAATTGGGGAGAACAACCCTCCTAAATGCTCTCAAGGGTCATAGGCTTGATGTTCTTCACTTGGACAACACCTATTGCAATCCCTCCTATGACTTCCCGCCTCGAAGTGTTGCTGCTCAGCAGGTCTAGTTCCATAGAGCTTCTCTCTTTTTGCTTATTTCGTGGGCCTTCTGGTGTTTGTTCAGACAGAACTGGAGTAAATTCTAAAAATACCAAAGAGAAGGTACACAAAGTCATCTGCTTCCTCTTGTTTTTGACAATAGGTGGTCGATATTATCGTTTCCCATCCTGAACATCACATTATCATTGGCATTGACACCTTAGGAAAAGAAGAGCTACTGCTTCATATTTCACGTGTGCTTAAGACTAAGGTACGGCCACTACCGTCTTCTGTAAAAGAAGTTCAACTTCTCATCTGTCTTTTGCTTCAACGGTAGTTATAATGTGAAAGAGAAATCCAAATACCCTTATATTAATGTCTTGTTATTTACATTTGGTTCATTCTTATGTTTTCTTTTCTTCGCGAGACTCATCACTCTAGTAGATTTGGGTGTGGCCAGACGTTGGCCAATTACCTGTGTGTTATTAGTTCAGTGATCCCTGTTCTAATTTTTTGTTGTCTTCCATAAAGATTTGGGTGTGGCCAGAACGTTTGCAGACTATGCATCTTCTTGGGTTCCATCACATATTCACAACAAAAACTGCTCTAACTAGAATTCGAGCAGTGCCTCGTTACAGTTTTAGCATTGACACTTTAGAGGAGTTGAACAAAAAGCATCCAACAATAGGAATCATGCC
Source organism: Erythroxylum mucronatum (assembly GCA_027563825.1). NCBI lineage: Eukaryota > Viridiplantae > Streptophyta > Magnoliopsida > Malpighiales > Erythroxylaceae > Erythroxylum > Erythroxylum mucronatum. The sequence continues at coordinate 2,235,825 of JAOSBP010000009.1, forward strand.
ATCTGGGGTTCCATGGTTGATGAAACCTTCAGATGGTGCTGACAATCTTTTCGGTTCTCTTTTAACCTCCCATTACAAAAAGAGGCAAGGAAGTACAAGTGGTAGGCTCCAGAATGGAAAATTCAAAGATAATATAAAGCCTGTTGATGGGCGCCATCGATACATATATTCAGTTCCATACTCAGATCATTCTTGCTATGCTGAGTTACAAGAGTTTATTGAACTTGTCCAGCCAATCAGCATGAAAGGAATTGTGTCTTCATCTTGTTGTTATGTTGATCCTGTTTACTACTTTGGTCGTTTATGTGGAGGAAGCAAGCCTCTGAAGAGGCCTTCTGATAAGCAAGAAAAGGAAGATGGAAGTGAAACAGTCGTTGCTGTCGAAATGAAGTCTTGTCCCATAAGTGCTACATCTATCAACGCTGACAGAAAAAGGAAAACAGGAAAGGGTGGCTCAACAGGTATTCAAATGAGGAAGGTAAATGCCTTGAGACGATTACATCGGGGTGCCAAAATAATCGAAGATGATTGTTCAGCTGATTCGTTAGAAAGCTGATATTATGTGAGTTGGATATCTTTAAATGGCACGGGTGGTACCGCATAGTTCATATATGATTAGAACCATGTAGTGACTTTTGTATCCATGTACATCTACTTGATTAGAACCATGTACATCCACTTGATTGCGTACAGATTCAACATATATCCAAAGGAACTAGAATAGCAACCAACATCTTCTGTCCAATTTTTATGGTGTTTTATTGTGTCCAGTGAATCTCAGCCATTCATTTATGCGGGTCTCACATAAATAAACGTGGGATTCGCATAAATAAATGGACACAATAAGACATCATAAAATTGGACAGAAAAATTAGACCCCTATAATAAATAGCAACAAAGCAAACTGATTATGATGAAACCATTATAAGGTAAACACCAGCAGAAATAATAGTTCCTCCCTGTTTCAGTTTTGTTTTGGATTATCAAAAAATGTATAAACTTGAGTTTATCCTTAAATCGTCTGTGTGCCAATTGTGCGGACACAATTTCACCATTTGGCCACCAACGTGTCACAATGTGACAGTTGGATCACAACAGGTATTAGGTATCACAGTAGGCATTAGGTGGTGCTATCATTCCTACAATTCAGGAAAGAGAAGGCTCATTGGAGCCGGCCATTATTGACCCTTTACCTAATAAAATTGACTTCCTGATTAATGCTAAGTCAAAAGAACGTTTTCTTTTTCTTCAGGAATTCACATGCATAATCATATCTCATTTTAGTATTAATTTGTGAATTTTGTTCAAAATCAAGAACAATGTAGTTTCATCTTTAAAGAAAACTATCTTGATCTTCAAAAAGAAAATTTTGAAAAGCATTTGAATAAATTTTATCAAAAGATTGTATTTTGATTTTTAAAATTTTTTAAGAAGATTTTTTAAGTTTAAGAAGGTTTGGATGATCTATAATGGGGTTAAGCTGAACTAACCTACTTGAATCTTAAAGTTAGTACGTTTGATGTGTGAATACATTGATAATATAGCACATCGATCTACCTATGTGAGATATAGATTGATCAAATCCTTTAAGAAAATATGGGAATATTAAATTAGTAACTTTGTATCATAATTTTCTTTGAGATGGTTAGCTAGTTATGACTGAATTGTGTGATAGGTTGACCAATATCTCTTAAATTAGTGGTTACAATTATTAATTTGTGTCTTTAATATGTATTTTAGTTAGGGATGGATATAAATAGTCCACAATACGATTGAACATTTTTATGACATTAAAAGGCATTTAAACAATATTTAAGCATTTATGAATTCATTATTGTAGTGTTTGGAACCTTAAAATATTGAAGTAAGTAAAAAAGGTGCATATGTAATCAACATGGAATTGCATATTTGTGAAAACGATTGGAAATTGATATTGTTATGGGTCCTTTTTACCATCAAAATGACAAGTAAGAGCTCCTCTTTACTTAAGAAAGAAAGACACTGTAACCAAAGTTCCTTTTCACTTTTTAAAAGAAGAAAATTTTAGTGAAAAATCCTAAGTTTGGAGATTGGATGTAGGCTAAGATTATTAGTTGAACCAGCTCTCTCTATCCCTTTAACTCTTTCACTTTCTTGCACTTGTTTAAGTGTCATATCATACAATATACCTCTTTAAGTCCCCTTTTTTATTTGCAGAGTGATTGATGAACTCATTAAGAATATTAAAAAAAATGTGCCTTGGTGTATGTTGTTTACTGATGAAATTGTTTTAGTTGATGAGACAAACAAAAAGGGTGTCAATGTGTCAAACTTTAACTTTGGAAGCATAGGAGGGTCACTGATGTGGAGATAAAGATTAGTTCAGAAGTATATCACAAATGAGTCTTTTAAGTATCTATGATTTATCATCAAGGGTAATGGAGAGATTGACGATGACATAGTTTACTGTATCAGATCAGGGTGACTTAAATGAAGAAGTACATCAGGAATTTTACATGACAAGAAGATATCATTCAAGTTTAAAGGTAAATTCTACAAGGTGGAGTATTGGCCTATCAAACAATTGCATAGTCTTAAGCTAATGGTGGCAAAGATGAGGATGCTCCGCTAGATGTGCAACCTATTTAGAAGAGATAAGGTTAGGAATTTAATGGTAAGAGATGAATTAAAAGTGACCAATATTATTAGAAAATTTGTCGTAGCTCATCTACTAACTCCTCATATATAAGATGTGATAAATAGAGATTGAAGCGGAATAGGTGGCTCCAAAGATAATGAACTTTGCCTTCAAAACATTGAAGTAAGAGATAAGTAATGAATGTGATTCACTTCTTCATATGATAATGTTAAGGAGAATATTAATCTTCTCACTGGAAAGTTTAAGAAGTTGCTCCAAAAGAAAGGAATTCAAAAAGAGAAAGAGTGATATAAAGTGAAAATCCTTTAATATCATTTGGTATAAATATAAGAAGCCAAGTTATGTAAAGTCCTAATCCCCTCTTCCCAATGACAATAAGGAGAATTGAAGAAAGTAAAAAGAAGGAGAAGAGGGATCATAAGAAGAAGAAAGATCTTAAAGCTACTTGGCATAATTCTAATGAATTTGAAAGCAAGCAAACAATTAATAAAATGGCCTACATTTGCTTCATTGCCAATAATGATAATAAGATACCTTTTATCTCACTCATATAAAAATAATATTGACTTAACATATGAGGAGGTAGTATATTGTCTTAAGATTACAAGTATGAAAGGAAGAAATTTTCTTCTAAACATAAAGACTCAAAAACTCTTAAAGGCATCTATAAGTAAACAATGATAAGTTCAAAAGTCAATTTCACATTATTAAGACATTTAAGAGTGGTACTATTGACAACTATGATGTAAATGTATTAATGCCTAAAAATAAGGCATTGAAAAAGGGAGATCAATGCCCTTGAAAACTCATTATTCAAATTCATCAAATAGAGAGAAGTTCAAGAGCATGTTGAGAGTCTAAAAAAGTCTAATGGTAGGATATGAAATTTAGTAAACTTATAAGAATTGATTGAATATTGAGGCCATATTTCTAAACGGAAAACACTTGCATCATAAAGAGCCTTCACCTAAGACGAAGAATAAGAATGTGCATCATTATCTAAGTATACAAAAAAATATTGTTCATTTCTTCAAAAGGGGATCTAAATATGAAGTTATGAACCATTAAAGTTTCTTTAATTGAGAGCCATCTAATAGAAACTAAAGGAATCGCCATCATTATATTCCTAAAATCACAAAAAAGTATCCATATTTTTGAAAAATGGATTGTTTTATGATTTAATCGTGGTCTTTAGTCCAAATTGACTGAATGTTCACTCCTTGCTATTTTTGAAAAAGACAACTTTTCATAACTAATCATTTTTCATTCTCTCTAAACATCCTCTCAATGATACCTTCTCATCATGTTAGCCTTTCATTTCCATTACCCTTTTCTAGTACTTTGTCAAAAATAACATAATCTGATTCACTTACCAAATCCATTAAGATAAAATCAATCATAATGTCCAATTCCAAGAAGAAGGAGATATAATAAATGGAAATCAATAATAAAAGTTTATATACATGGTCATCTTAAGGATATTCCAATTGATTATATTTCTAGTGTTATTTTTGTTTATAATTATTCTTTATTATTTAATCTTAAATTAGTTAGGTTAAATTGTTTTCGAAGAATTACATAAAATTTCATTTCAGCCTTATTTATGAAAAGCTTAAACTTAATAATAATTTTCTAATTAATTGGAATTTATATTCAATGTCTAAGTACCCATCATATGGTATAAATCAAAATAAATCTTTAAAATTGATCCTCTGTTTTATTTTACTTTGTTGCAAGAGATAAGAGGCCAAAGACAAATTTGACAAAAGGATAGTAAAATTCAAGTGAAATTACATGAGGAGTACATATAGGTAATGATTGTTGTTGACCCAAAAAAAATACATATTTGCAATCTCTTTCCCTTACTCACTTTTACATTTTTTAATGCTTACATGATTTAATTACTTAATTTGATATACCTACTAACATTGATTTGTCACAATTCACAACATTCCATTTAGTTCATAATCATATAAAATACTAGAAGAAAAATTTTAAAAGTACTTTGATATTACTAAGATTGAATATCTTATTTAATGAAATTTAAGATTTTTTTAAAAATAAAGATATTTAATTAATAGAATAAGGAGTTGAACTAGTAAACATACAAGCTAAATCAATCCTACAAGTTGAGTTAAGAACCCAATTTTGGTACACTAAAACCAAATCAAGATTAGTTAATAGAGTATCTTATAGAGGTGATAAAAGTTAAAATCTATAAGCTTTTATAACTTTAAATAAACTAGTTATCCAATTTCCAAGTTGTGACAATCCAAAGAAGGCAATACATAGTTATTTTTAATAGGAGAAGCTACCCCCTATCCATTGTAATAGCTCAGTTAGAATGTGTTCCCTGTTGTGCTCATTGCCTTTAAAGCATATGTTATTCCTTTCCATCCATATTATGTACATGCTTAATCTAAAAGCTATTATAATGACATCCTTATCTCTTTTGGTCATGTTCCTATCTGCATTTATCCATTCCAATATCTCATCATACTTGTAAATTCTATACTTAACTTAGCGTAGAGACATAACGTTACTCTATATGATGCCTATAAAGGTGCAGTAGGTGTTATAGTATTTTGGGTTGTCATTTATAAAAGAGACAAATGGATGGTAAGTTGAGATAACTCAATCTATCAAGAGTTACAAGTATGTTCCTAATTAGCAACCATATGAATACGGTTAGTTTTGAAAGCAAAGTAATGCTTTAGATTGAGTTGCTCTAACCTTACGTTGCCCCTCTCAATCTAAAGAGATCTGTACAAGATTTGTTTGCGAAAACTCCTGACTTATGCTCAAGTTAATGATAAATATCAATCTTCTCAAAATCCGAATTATAGTAAGGCAAGATATGTGCCACTCGAGGGGGAAAGTTATCCTATTATTTATTGGTGATCGATATAGTGACTATGGAATGTACTACATTACTATTTAGGATTTCAAACAACATTTTTGATTCAATGATAGGATTAATTTTGCACTAGTTATCATAGATAATAGAAGTTGTTCTTACATTCCTAATTATGTATACAAAATACCTACTTAGTTGACTTCTTAGTTTTAGAATTGAAGAAACCATGAGGTAGAGGCTTAACAAAGACTTCCCAGAAGCTTTTTCCTTTTAAGAAATAGGTACAAACCCATCCTACCTATAATTCATCTTTTTATCAGAATTCTCCATGTTTTCTTCACCATAAGCATGTTATTTGATAGGTTAATACAAGCAGTACCTAGCCCTCTTCATTAAAGAGGTTTAAATACTTCATCCTATCACACTTATGTGTATATCTACTACCATTCTATCAAGACTAAATGAGGGATCTCATCATCTTCTCTATTTGCTTGGTTAGTTTCTTAGTCTCTTTATTGTGATTAGAAGGCAAAAGTAAGTAGAGATGTCAATGGACCGATTCGTGCCATGGGCAAGCTTGGTAGTTTCTTAGTCTCTTTATTGTGATTAGAAGGAAAAAGTAAGTAGAGATGTCAATGGACCAGGTTAGGCCCAGAGCCTGACCTCAGGCCATGGTGGCCTGTAGGTCGGGGGGCCAGGATGGGTCGGCTCATGGCCTGGCCCAACCACTGGCTAATCAGGCCATGATTCGGTTAACCTGGGCCAAAATCGGGTCAGGTTGGAGGGGCTGAGCCATTTTTGACATCTCTAAAAGTAAGTGAAGGAATGAGTTTTAATTTGAAGGCCTAAAATGGAGGAGAGCCAAGTAGCTATGTGTTATGGATCGGTTAGTAGAATTAGATGGTTTTTGCTAGAATTGCTGGCCAAACCTGATAACTTATTGAAAGCTTAGAGAAAGGTCATCAAGACAGTTGTTGATTTATCATATGCTTTATAAAACGAAAGAAAATCATGAACAAAGGATAAGTTGAAAATCTCCAACTTGTTTTATTTAAATTGAAACCTAATTAAAAACTTATGTAAGTATTGCTTGGCGTACATATTACTTGTGTAAACTTTCTCAATATATTAGTTTTTAATTTATAAAGAGTTTTTAAAATTATACAAGCACTTAATTCACCCCTCTTGAATGTAATTTGTGATCAATATATCTAATTACATAATACTCTTATTTTGGTAGTCTTTTCTTTATAAATTCTTAATATGTCCAATAAACTTCTATATAAATATGAAGTGCAAGACATTTTTATATTTATTTTTGTTCTCTTACTCTATACCTCTTATTGGTTAACAATAAATTTTAACAAAAAATATTTTGTATACATTTATCTTCAACTTTATAGTCATATCTTATATTAAAAATTTAATTTATGTTGATTTATTGGATTAATTTATTTCACTTATATTCTAATATACTATCTAACAAAATATCACATATTTTTGTTGAAATTCTAATTATTCTTTACATTAGTTCTAAAATAATTAATTATGGTATAATAAAACTATTTCATTTGTTTTTAATGTCGAAATATTTTTAATTTTTCCAATTATTTAATTCTTCTTCTCATGTACCTATAAATAATAACATAAATCTTTTTGTAACACTAATACCTTTAGATTTTATTAAATACTTTCTCTTGTATTTTTTTCACTTAACTTTAATTGTCACCATAGTAGTTATTCTTATTGTAATATATTTTTATTATTGTATGCTTTCAATTATAATTATACTTTTATTAAGAAAAACATAAAAATAGGCATTGTTCATCGATATATTTTTATCAATAATTATGCATCATTTCTTAGTGTAACAATCCTTTAAGGCTTCTTATCCTGATTCTCAAAATCACTTTACTTTGCATTCTAGTGTAACAATGATAATAATTGAGCATTGACAGGAACTTTCTTTTTAACTTTTGAATAGGTTAAAAGTTTTGCTTAATATTTTGGAACATGATTTTCATTATATTTAAACATTTATTTATTTTGATTCTCATTTTGATGAAATTTCAAAATCATATTTAGAAAATATCTATTGATGTGTAAAAGATTACTTTTGGATTATTAATATATATAGGTTGAATATTTTATAAGAAAATATTTAAATTTGTTTGCAAATAATAATATTATAAAAACCATGATAAGCAGTTTCTAGTCCCTAAAATTTGTACAATAATGACAAAATTAATCTTTAGATGGTTAATTTTATTATGTTATTATAACAAGAAATATTTATCATTAATTTGTTATGTTTATATTAAGAATAACTTTTGTAACAAAAAGTTGATAATCAAGTGACAACAAAATATTTTGTCAAAAAATTTATGAATAGTAGTGACTATAGTGATAGTTCAATTTTTGTGACAATATTATTAAATTTTTATTTACAAAAGTAAAATATAATGTGACGGTAATCTATTTCGTTACAATAAAAGAAAAATATTAGTGACCAAACTAAGTTTTGTCATAACAAATAGAAAATATTAGTGACCAACGTATATTTTGTTACAATTACAATTCATTCCAGTCAAAATTATTTAGGTGCCAAATTGCATATGTTTTTAGTGACAAAATTCAGTGATAAAAGAAAATTTGACATTTAATTGTGAAAGATACTAAATTGTCATAATTACTATTGTATTAATGACAAAAAAATCATAACACTTAATCCAACACAATAGCGTCAATTAATGGTTTTGTTACAAAAAACTTATATATGTGATGAAATGAAAGTTAGTCACAAATTCATTAGATTTTGAGTGATGTGAGAGAGCGATCGAGAGACGCCAAGCGCCCAATACTTTGCAGATCACCGGAACGTTGTGCCCCTATACCATGGCTTCGTCTACTCCTCATTCTTCTTTCCCTTCTCCTTCTTATCTTCCCTTAGCCCGATCCCCTTGAACAAAACTCCCCTTTCGACCCTTCCAAATGTCGAAAACACTGACCCAAATTGCCCCTTCCCCATACCTGTCCAAGCGTCCCTTGGTTTGCACCAGTCGGCTACGACTTTGAAGAACCCAGAGACTGTCTTACCAACCCCTGACCTAGGCCGGCCACCTCTTATAGGCCTTCCCCGGACTTGGAAATCTGTGGTGGAAGAAGGTATGGAGGATGCCTCTAGTATTAGAGATCTGGCCTATTACCCTCCGGAACTTAAGGAAGACCAAATTTTTGTCATCCCTCCGCTTGAACTAGCCCACCACGGCGCTCAGAAGCTTAGGCATGCCCTAATCGGTTTTTTCATCAGTAAACGTCCTGCATTCCCCGTCGTCCAATGATCCTTGTCCAAGGCTTGGTTAGCATGTGGATTAACTGACATTTTAGTGACAAGTTCCAACAAATTTCTATTTAAATTTGACTCTGAATGTGGACTGAATGAGGTGTTGGAGAAGGAGCCTTGGCACATACAAGGCAAGCCCCTCTTCTTGCGCAAATGGAGCTTAAATGCAGGCGAGCAGGAGAATGTGCGCTACGCCCCGGTCTGGATCAGATTTCACAACATCCCTTACGAGTATTGGAACACCGAGGGGCTGGGGAGGATTGCCAGTGCAGTGGGACGTCCTTTGCTGATGGACTCCCACACAACCAAAATGTTCAGAATCTTTTATGCTCGCCTTTGTGCTGAACTGGATCTGGAGAAGAAATGGCTTTCATCCTTTCAGTTGGCAACCTATGATGATGAGGGAAAGATGTTGTTCAAAGAGATAGCCATAGAATATGAATGACAACCTCCGAAGGTAGCTCAGAACAAGAATGGCGTCCCACTGGCCGCATGTTTGCAATTGGATTATAGGCTGAATTGGAACAGGACAGTGCTTCCATTCCTTCTAGTGTACCACAACTGAAGAACATTGACCTGATGACAAGCCCTGCAAAGGCCCCAGCTAGTCCTGAGGTAATGAAGTTGGATAGTCACCTAATTGAGCAGAGTACATGCAAGGAAGTGCAGCAAACTCTGGCTGCCCCTTCAGTCCACCTTGAGGATGCTTTCTGTTCTGGTATGAGTGAATCAGGTAATTCTATTGCTTCTCCTAACTCTAGTGTGGTTCCTAATATTTCTTCTGAAGGTTTAATGGAAGGGGCACAGGGGGACCTTACAAATAGGAGGAGTAGGAAATCTAGAAGGAAATAGCAATAATTGTGCTATCCTGTTTGCTTTCTACTATGGATTTAGGTTTCTGGAATGTTAGAGGTCTCAATAATAGGAACAAACAGCTTGCTGTGAAATATTTCCTTAAGAAGTTGTCTATTTCCTTTATTTGTCTGATAGAGTCTAGGATTAAATCTTTGCCCTTGTTGAATTCTGTCTGCTCTTCTTTATTCCCTACTTGGCAGTTTTGTAGTAACCTTGGCCAAGCTTCTTATGCCAGGTTAGTGGTCCCGTGGAATCTTACCGGTTTTGTGTGCACTCTTCTTATCTCCACCGATAAATTGATCCATTTGGAAGTGTCTCCTATGAATTGTGACTCTGTTTTTTTTTGTTACTTGTGTTTATGGCTCAACCTCAACCATCGGAAGTACCTTTGGGAAAACATCACTACCATTACACTCTCCTTTGGCAACCACCCTTGGTTATTGGCTGGGGATTTTAACTCCATTCTTTTCCCTCACGAGGCTGTTCCTCTTAGCCCCTCTGTTATTAGTGGCATGCGAGATTTTAGGCACTATGTAGAGAACTATGGAGTTTTTGACCTTAACTCTTGTGGCCCAACTTTCATATGGTCCAATAAGCAGTCTGGGGATCTCTATGTAGCTAGGAAACTCGATAGAGCTCTGATTAACTCGAAGTGGTGCTCTCAATTTCCCCGATCCTTTGGAGAGTTCCTTAACCCTAATATTTTGGATCACTCCCCTATAGTGATAAGGACTTCTACTATCCCTCAGCGGAGGCATTCTCCTTTTAGATTTTCCAATTTCTTAGTCTCTCAACCCAACTTCCTTCAAACCATTGAAGAGGCTTGGCATTCTCATATCCGAGGGACCCCTATGTTTTGTTTGGTGACAAAACTCAAGCTCATCAAAGCTGGCGTAAAATCCCTTAACTCGGTCCAGGTAGGAGATTTAAATCAAAGAGTTGAGACTTGTCAAGACAAATTAAACTCCATCCAAGATCATTTGAGGCTTGAACCTCATCTGACCCAGCTTGTGTCTGAAGAGCACGAGGCTATGACCAACCTGTTTAATGCCTTAATTGATCAAGAATCCTTCTACAAACAAGATTCCTGTATTCAATGGCTGAGTGAGGGGCATAGAAACACTAAGTTTTTTCACAATTCCCTCTTGGCTAATAGAAACAGTTACATAATCCACTCTCTTCTGGTAAGCAATGGCCAAAGGATCACTGCCCTCGAAGCAATTCAAACAACCTTTCTAGAAATTTTCCAAAATTCTCTCTGTAAAAAGAAAGGCTTAGCTTAAGCAAAGGATTTTGTGACTCCTCTATTTCCTCATCCTCTTCCTGAGAATCTTAGAAACCCTCTTGTCACGGAAGTTTCCCCTCAGGAGATTAGGGAAGTCTTATTTTCCTTCAATCCCAATAAAGTCCCCAGCTCGGATGGGTTAAATGGTTTCTTCTTTAAACATGCTTGGCCTATTGTGGGTAATGAGATCACTCGGGCAATTCAAGACTTTTTCCATAATGGGAAGCTCCTTAAAGAGCTAAATTCCACTTTTATCTCTCTTGTTCCAAAAAAACCCCAACCTTCCACTGTGTCCGACTACAGACCTATATCTTGTTGTAACATTCTTTATAAAGTGATCACCAAAATCTTGGCTTCTCATCTCAGATAGGTTTTGCCCCTCCTCATTAGTCCAAACCAAAGTGCTTTCATTCCTAATCATCGTATAGGGGACAACATCCTCTTATCTCAAGAAATCTTCAAAAACTATCACATTTCCAATAGCCATAAGCGTTGTGCCTTCAAAATTGACTTGGCTAAAGCCTACGATTTTCTCCTCACGGTCCTCCATGTTGTAGGTCTCCCTCCCATGTTTATTAAATAGGTTGAAGAGTGTGTAACCACTCCTTCTTACTCAATCCTTGTTAATTGGTCTCCTACAAACTTTTTCCGTGGGCAATCAGGATTATGTCAAGGTGATCCCCTTTCCCAATACCTGTTCATTATCTGTATGGAGGTCCTTTCTCGTAGTCTACGTGATTCTATTGTAAGTGAACCTAATTTTAAATTCCACTAGCATTGCAAATCTGTAACATCCCACCCCCGACGAGAAGGGTAGAATAGTAATTTAGAAAATGGTGAGAGTGATTAGGACTAATTAGAAATCTTCATGCATATTTGTATTGGTGAACAGTGAAATTTTGCACATGAAAAATAACTGTACATGCATCATG
>JAOSBP010000009.1:2252176-2262471 GCA_027563825.1 Erythroxylum mucronatum
TTGAAAAGTCTGAGTATACTTTACTAATTTTCAAATATCCGGAGCTATAGAGCTCGGATCGAGGCGAATCTTTTTTTTGTATTAAACTAGAGCTAAAATGCTACAACTTTTATGAAGAACCCAAGTAATGATTTTGCCTCCTAGATTTTCGGATTTTTACTCGAAGTCGGTAGAAGGTCAGTTTTGCTATTTTCTTTAATAAAGTATTTTAATCATAACTTCTTCGTTTTAAGTCCAAATTGAGCGATTCCAATTGCGTTGGAACCGTTAGAACTGAAGGATCAATTTTATTAAAAAGTCAACCCTAAACCTTCTAAAGTAAATTTTCTCCTATTTGTGGTAGTCTATGTGTCCGGTTGTGGTTAGTCTGCGCCACATGGATCCGAATGTTGGGCCTCGGAGACGGGGTCCAACACGTATTATTGTGGATAAGCGATGATCATCTTCATCGATGAACCACCATACTGTCATAATACATCAAAATGTACAAATGTACATGGAGCAAACATAACGATCCCCTAACTAATAGTGTCTAAAGACGTGAAAACATCCATACTGTATACTTGTGTCACAAACCATGTCAATTCTATCTGGATCCTAAAATCCTTCAAGTTGTACCATATAAACCACTTCATAAAGGTCTTTACTCAGGAAAGCAGTTTTGACAGCCATCTGATGTAATTCTATATCATCATTAGCTACAATTGCCTTAATCACTCAAAATGTATCTTATGAGTATACGAGAGAAAAGGTAACATAAAGTCTACCTTTATCTCTGAGTGAACTATTAGGCAACTGAGCGAGCCCATAAACTGCTAAACTTTATCCTGAAATCCTTTAGGTCTTAAAACTTCATTTACAACTGATGAGTTTGCAGTACCCCTGCAAATCAACTATCTGCCAAACCTTACTACGCTTCATGGTTTGCATCTTATCATTCATTGCATCCCACCACACATCCGTATTGGGTCCAGAAATAACTTCTGTAAAAGTAAATGGATTCGCAACATGTCTAACAGCATAGTTCTGTACACATGATAGACTATGTAATTACGTGGGATAACAGGTCATCTCACTCTAATGGATTTACTTAACTGTATTAGATCTTAAACCCCTAGGAACCTCTTGGTCTACAAGTATGGGTTCCTGTTCCTTTACAGGCACGGTACGAAGACTAGATCTAACTGTATGAGTACCGGGTACATGATAACTGTAGTATCCAAACTGCTATCATCTGAAGGGTCAATGGGCCCACCATCATCATAAACAATGTATTACAAAAACATAACTGTTTATGATTCTACTATTCTGGTCCCTCCTTCTCTACAGTAAAAGTTGTAGCCTTAATGTGATCGAGATATCTTACTAAATAGCAATTAGGGGAATCAGCATGCAATTTACCTTTTTAAGGATTATACTACCTCAGTAGGGCAGCCCTATATACGAATGTGTGCAAGGCTGGGTTTTTAAGCTTTTATATAATTAAGTAGATTAGTCCTATTCTGCATCGACTTCTTTAAGTCCTTTAGGGTGCTGTTATGCCTTTTGGCAACACATCATTTTTCTCAGAACTACTCAATATAGTGGATTAAGTCACTATTCTAACATATTCCAGATATTTGACAAACGAACCTTTTAATGTCCTGAAACACCATGTTTGCCATGATATTCTCCTCCATAGTGAAATCTAACTATCTTGATGAATTTTCCCAATTTGTTCTCAACCTTTAGTCTTTAAGCAAGAATATATAACTGTAATGGGAATAATCATCATCAAATGTCATAATACATTTGGAATTGCATAATGCAACTATATAAGGTCTACCGATATCTTTATATATCACACTCAACAAGTTAGAAGCATAAGTTGACTTCAATATCCTTATTAGTCAACTTACCCCTGCAACAGTCAACACATTTTCCCAGATAGTCATAATCTAGAATTGAGAAATGCTTTCCTTGATCATTCTCTCAATCCTAGCTCTAAAAATATGGATTAAACTTTTATGCCACACTATGTATGACTTCATTCATCAGGGTCCTTCATTTCATAACTTGTTTAGCAAGATACGAAGAAGAATTTATCTAATTCAGGGTAAGACACATTCTATACAAACCATATAATAAGAAGGTTGTACCATTATGTTTTTCATTAAACAACAATTGTACAAGAGAAGCATTAAATACAAAACATTAACCCTTTTTGTCTAAAATTGATTAAAAGATCACATATAAAACGTGTCATGTAAAACCCAAATGAACCTTACAACAAAGCTCAGTACATACATCCCTTATAGATATTACTTCCACTTCTTAATTGTTGTGAACCATTAGCTTCTCCTTCCCTTTATTTGGCTTTATCTTGGATATGAACCTTAGCATTGTGGAAGCACCTTGATTAGATGTTCGACTAAATAGCCACCATGTGTACTCAATGTGACTATCGCAAATTAGATTCATAATTTGACAAGCCAAAGAGTAACCTGATGGTCTCAATCTTTCTTTTTAAACCTCATACCATGGTTTTGAAACTCGGACCGGACCGGTCGGTTCGACTAGTGACCGGTCGAATATCTGGTCCAGATGACCCCTAAAAACCAGCCCCCAATTGAACCAGTGGGAATCAGTGAGAACCGATCAATTGACCAGTCAAACCAGTTCGACCACTGGTTCAATAATTTTTTATTTTTTATTTTTAATATTTTTATATTATTTGGTATATTTTTCTATTTTTTAATATTACTAATATTATATATAATTAAATATAATTATTACGTAATTATGACCGGTCGAACCGGTGTTCGGTCCGAGTTTTAAAACCTTGCCTCATACTACTGGTTTCTTTATATCCCTAGGACCTTCACCAAAACTGGTTTGACCAACATCAACACGTGGAGAAGATTTGATCTTTCTACCTTTGAACTTAACGGGCTTTATCTTTGTCCTCCCTTTAGTTGCTTCGAGGGCTGTAGGAGTAGCAAGCTTGAGTTTCTCCTCCTCAACAATAGAATGGGCTATCAAAGCATTAAAGTCCCAACATCTTCAATATACTGTGAAGATGAATCATTCTAGATATGTACTCCATTACTCCCCTTTTTCTCATATATACCTCATGGAGAATAATTCTTTCATCAAGTCACTTATCTCAACATTAGGTGAGACTATGCACCTCTAGGAGACATTATCAAGAAGCCCCTTCGCTATGTCAGTGTCCGGAAGTTCACTTAGTAGATGGTTAGGAATGGATCTCTTAATGGCCATCAAATATAATATGTTAGACCAATCCCAGACGTCATAGGCTACTGTATGAGCTCTCGAGCTTATAGATATAGATGGAGATGGCCTATCCGTCCATATGGCCATATCAACCTCAGTTATCTCCATAGCATTCAATACATCCTCTGTCCACTTCTTTGTATTGAAACTTGTCAAGGTTTCAATGGTGACATTGATTTTGTTGACTAAAAAGGTGATTTCAAGATGATAATCTTTAAATAAGCACAAATGTAATACAACAATGATATTCAAAGCCATTAAATAGTATTTTACTGAAAATCAGGTTACATATATTATGAAACACCTGTGGGTTGAATACATAATATATGCAACTAGACCTCTTCATAAAAGAGATTAGAGTACAATTCATTAACTCTTATGATACAACCACCTATGGGCGAATAGATCATTCAAGCAATGACTTTCCTCTATCCAATGCCTTTATGAACATCTGAAAATCTCATGTAAAGCCAACATCTATGGGCAGAATGACCAAACATAAGACCAGAGACATCCCCTAATGTCTAAGCAGAACAATTCAAAATACTGACTCGAAAGGCCACTATGGTGACTACATCCTCAGTAGCACTCAAAAAGTCCACAAATATAAGGGATACATCTTTATATTATCGTCACATTCTTTATAGTCATATAGTATGTGACAATGTAATATCAATAAATGCAAAAAACCGAATGCACAGTCTCATTGTCACACACGTGTGTTGAATACATTCTCTGAAACTTCATTTGAGACATTCGTAAGAGAAAAATCTCAATAGAGTGACTATTGTGCATCACCAGACATTGAACCGACCACCCGAGATGTGAAAACCTAATGTATCTCCCTTACGACAAGTTCGTTGCATGAAAATTCAATAAAAATACTTCAGAATGTCTCAATTCCTTTTCTGATCAACTATCATGCAATCTCGAACATTGAACATGAGACTCAAGACACAAAAACTTAAAGTACCTCCCTCATGTGATATTCGAAGCATGAAAATTCACTCGAAATTGAATTCAGAATACCTTAATTCCTTTTTCTAGAGTTAAAATTTAATTTATTACTAATGTAATAAATCTAGAAAAATAAAAATTACTTTATAAATTTCTCAGACCTGAAAACTGACTCAAAACACCCCAGGCACCCTTACAAAAAATATGGAAAAAATTTTCCGTACAGCTGACGTCAACGATACTGTAGTGCTGACATCAACGACTGACATCACAAGAGCGTCAGCCCAACGCGTTCACACGTGCATTTGATGCTTTTTGCGTGTCTAGCACTCGTGTGGACGCGCACGACTGACACCCTTATGACATCAGCTGTTGATGTCATAGTAGTGTCGCGACACGCACTAGACTAGCAGACGTTCCCATCGACGCTAACGCGTGTGACACACTAGTCAGACATGCGTTTAATCAGTACCTGCGCCATTATTCACCGACTATGAGACGTGCCCTCACCGAAAAATGGCAATTTCAAGCCAATTTTGGGTCAGATTTTGCTCTTCGAGGCCAGTTTTCGACTTGTTTCTCAAGGCTGAACACATTTATACCAATTTCATGCATCAAAAAGCAAGAAAAAATCAAGAAACAAAAGTTAACTCTTTGATAACCTTATGGGAAAAACCAAAAAATCTTCATTTTTAATCACCCGATCTCGTCACCGCTTTGATACGACGTGTAATACGTAACGAGACCTTAGTTATGTATCCTAGATTGAACGTAAAAGGGCAATAAACTAATAAACGTAGAAAATAACTGATTTTGAATCCACCGTTGTCTTCACGGAAACTATTCACCGAGACGCGGTCAAGCCTTTCTATAGTTTTCTCAAAATGTAAGCTCTCTTAACGGGTCAGAGAATCCTTATGCTTACGGATGATATAAATAACTATAGGAGACCTTAATCTTTATATATAGCTTCCATATCGGGTTCGTTATCATAGACCCGATATGGGTCCGGTCAATATTGATCGGGATTCATTTTCTACCCGAACTTTGACCTATTGATTTAAATCATTTATTGAGTCATTTTATTATCTTTATCCGGATCAAATTACGTAATTTATCTGATAAGTTATTCAAAAATTAAAAAATGCAATTAAATGTTATTCAATTTTACGGGAAAAGTCAAATATATCCAATCCAACATGTTCTTTCTCTTCCCATTCAGCCTTTGTATTACGCCTACCTGTTCATGCTTGAGTAGCGAACCCCATAGCTCTACTCGTTCATCTTTGGCCTGGGTCATGATGCGAACACGTTCCTCCTGCACCCAGTGGCGGATACAGGGGGGTGCCCCCACTGCCCCAAAAAATTTTTCTAAAATTTTCATGTAAATTTTTTTTTTTTAGTTTTTGCCCCCACAAAATTTTATTTTGAAGCTTTGCCCCCACTGAAAATTTTGTTTGCCCCCACTGGAAAAACTTCTTGGATCCGCCCCTGAATGTAAGTATTGTTTGACGTACATATTACTTGTCTAAACTTTCTCATTTAAGGCTTCGTGTGCTGATTCTCAAAATCACTTTACTTTGCATTCTAGTGTAACAATGATTATAATTGAGCATTGACAAGAACTTTCTTTTTAAATTTTGAATAGGGTAAGAGTTTTGCTTAATATTTTGGAACAAGATTTTCATTATATTTAAACATTTATTTATTTTGGTTTTCAATTTGATGAAATTTCAAAATTATATTTAGAAAATATCTATTGATGTGTAAAATATTACTTTTGTATTATTAATATATGTAGGTTGAATATTTTATAAGAAAATATTTAAATTTGTTTGCAAATAATAATATTAAAAAAAACATGACAAGTAGTTTCTAGTCCCTAACATTTGTACAATAATGACAAAATTAATCTTTCTAAGTGGTTAATTTTATTATGTTATTATAACAAGAAATATTTATCATTAATTTGTTATCTTTGTATTGAGAATAACTTTAGTAACAAAAAGTTGATGATCAAGTGACAACAAATTATTTTGTCAAAAAATTTATGAATAGTAGTGACCATAGTGATAGTTCAATTTTTGTCACGATATTATTAATTTTTTATTGACAAAAGTAAAATATCATGTGACGGTAAACTGTTTCGTCGCAACAAGAGAAAAAATTAGTGACCAAACTATGTTTTGTCATAACAAATAGAAAATATTAGTGACCAACGTATATTTTGTCACAATTACAAATTTACAATTCATTACAGCCAAAATTATTTTAGTTCCAAATTGCATATATTTTTAGCAACAAGATTTTGTATCGGAACAAGATTTTAATTACTTAACTTAACATATTATATTGAATCACAAGATATAAACTTGTAAAATTTTATGATTCTAGCCCTATTTTGTTGATATTTACGAGTCTAGCCCTCTTTTTTTATAACACTTTAAAGAAAGCTGAAAAAGCTACTTCAAATGTGGTTGTTTTGTAAAATGCTCTTGAATGAGATAAATCGAAAAGATTTATCGCTTGTATGTTATCATTTGTTTTAGCGAATTTATTGTAATTTTTTTTACACGGGAGGGTTTTCACGTCAAATCCACTGTACAATTGATCATCTTTATCCAAGTTACAACACGGTAGGAATGAATGGGTTGCTTTTACTTTCAAAGACGACTGCTTATTGTGGAAAGGTAAAAGTTTTGAATCCTTCTCCATACGTAAAAGACTTGTGAGATTTCCAAAACAAAAGGTTATACACGACCGAACCGAGACTAGAACCTTCTTCCGTGATGACCGATGACGACTCTTGCCTCTTGGACGGAGTCAAAGGGCCTGATGGTAATTGCAACTTCTTTTATGGGTTGTTTTCGTGGATTTAATGAGGATACAACGACACTACCGTGACAATTGGGTTTGGGGCACCCCACGGCCAGCATCAGATGTTCTTCTGTGGAAGACTGGAAGCGGTCCGTCACAGTCGCAGTAACTTGTCTTTAGTCGTTTTTCATATTAGTCCTTTTTCATATGACAAGGTCAGAGGTGAGGTCCTAATATTTTTATTAAAATTTTAAAATATTTAAGTCAAATTATAATATTTTAATAAAATCATATTTGTATCAATTATCTACTAGATCAACATTAATATTGGTATACTATAAAATTATTATTTTTAATATTTATATGAATTTTGTTGTGTTAGGTAAAAATCATATTAATGTATGTAAAAGTTACATTAATATTAACACATAATTGAAGAAAGTATAATTTTATTAAGAAAATTATTATTTTAACAATATTAAAATTTAATTTAAACACTTTAAAATATTACAATCGTCGTCGTCGTCGTCGTCGTCGTCATCATCATCATCATCATCATCACACTCAGTCCGAAGTCCCGCAATAAAGTGGAACCTGGAGAAGTCTGATAATACGCAGCCTTACCCTTACGCATCATCATCATCACACTCAGTCCAAAGTCTCGCAATAAAGTGAGTTTTGAAGAGGTCTAATAGTACGCAACCTTACTCTTACATAATAAAGAGATTGTTTTTGATAGACCCACATACAGATGTGACAATAAAATAGTGATGTAGGTTAAAGAGTAAATATATAAATATATATATTTAAAATACATTTGTATTATCATACCCTTAGAAGAATGGTATCCAATGCTTTAAAAATTGAATTGGTTGAGTCGATTTTAAAAGGTCAAATTTTTAGTTCAGTTTTTAATTTTTTGGTTCGATTTAGTTTAATAATATCGAATTGGTTGAGTCAATTTTAAATGGTCAAATTTCTAGTTCAATTTTTAAGTTTTCGGTTCGATTTAGTTTAATAATATTGAATTGGTTGAGTAGATTTTAAACAGTCAAATTTTTAGTTCAGTTTTTAATTTTTCGGTTTGATTTAGTTTAATAATCTTTGTTATTAAAAATTGTTTAGTTTCTTAATTAATCTGTAATTTTTGTAAATTAATTAATTTTTATAAATTAAAATAAACTGATTAATTTTTATTTAAATTTTTTAATAATAAAAATAATTTTGTAATCATTTTTAAATTCACATATTTAATTATAATAGAATCTCTGTTAATATTTAAATTATTTGGAACTTCTTTTTAAAAAACAAATATATCATAATTTGTTCATGCAATTAGCTGCTAGCGAAGAGTTCAGATCTTCTGTCCAATATTATGGTGTCTTATTATGTCCAATAAATTTCAGCTATTTATTTATGCGAAGACCGCATGAAGCCTGCTTGGGTTCTGCAAAATAAATGACTAAATCAGAGTAAAATTGGACAAAAAAAATCTAGTTTCGCTTGCGAACGCCATAAATAAAGTAGAATGGGAAGTGGAAGAGCGAGAGCCGCTAAGGTGAACAGATCTTTTGGCACTCACTTTTATAATTAAGTGCTCTACAGACAACTCTGTCTCGTATCAAACTGATCCACCAATTATTAGACCATGCTAATGTTTATTTTCTCAGCACGAGTGTTGAATAATTTATTCTGCAGTTGAATTATTTTGTCCAACTCATGCGTTTTCCTATTGATCAAATGCTTTGTTTGTGTTGAATCGAAACTGTTTTTATTTTTTTAAACACAATATGTAAAAAAGTTCAAAAGGTTACAGTGGTCCATACCAGTAGGCTCTGTTGACTTTTGGCAGAATCATCATAGTACATGGTTATGTATATCTTTTTATCGCCGTCTGGCATCCTATAAAAACCAACACATATTATATTATTGTTACGCCTTCCTCCAAAAATATCAGTCTTCTGAATTCATGGATGTTAAGGCATGTCACTGGTTCATGCTTTATGGTCTCTACTTCTGCTTCTTTCTCAAGTCCCATGTTAGCCTTGGAGCAGACAGAATAGCAGCAAACCAATCTCTGTCTGGTGACCAGACCATCCAGTCTTCAGGTGGAGCTTTTGAGCTTGGTTTCTTCAAACCATCAGGTAACTTTTCAAATTTCTATATAGCCATATGGTACAACAAGAAAAGAGTAACTCAACAGACCTCAGTTTGGGTAGCAAATAGGAAGAACCCAGTTTCTGATAGATTTTCTTCAGAATTGAGAATATCAAATGGGAACTTGGTTCTCTTTAACGAGTCCAAAATCCCAATTTGGTCAACAAATTTGAACTTTAGCAGTTCATCACGTTCCGTAGAAGCTGTACTTTTGGATACTGGAAATCTTGTTCTGAGAGATGGATCCAATTCATCTGGGCTCCTCTGGCAGAGTTTTGATCATCCAAGTGATACATGGCTTCCTGGTGGAAAACTTGCGGTTAACAAGATCACAAATAGGAGCACACTTCTTACTTCCTGGAAAAACAGAGAAGATCCTTCACCAGGTCTATTCTCCCTTGAGCTAGATCCTGGTGGAACCAGCCAATATTTTATAAACTGGAATTACACCAAACAATTTTGGACAAGTGGAGTCTGGAATGGACGTATCTTCACCTTAGTTCCAGAAATGAGACTGAATTATATCTATAACTTCAGCTATGTTGATGGAGATACTGAAAGGTACTTCACTTATTCTTTGTATAATGACTCTATCCTCTCCCGGTTCGTAATGGATGTTGGTGGGCAGATTCAGCAACAATCGTGGCTAGAACCATCTGGCCAATGGAATCTGTTTTGGTCTCAGCCAAGGGTGCAATGTGAGGTTTATGGTTACTGTGGGTCATTTGGGAGCTGCAACGTGAAATCACAACCCTTTTGTGCTTGTTTGACTGGTTTTGAGCCCAAATCTAACGATGAATGGGGTTCTGCTGTTTTTTCTGGAGGTTGTGTAAGGCGTACGAGTCTGCAATGTCAGAATTCTACTGTTGTCAATAAGAAACGTGACAAATTCTTGCCAATTTTGAACAAGAAATCAAGACAAGATCCAAATACAAAGACGTCTAGCAGTTTGCAGGAATGTGAATCAACCTGCTTGAGCAACTGTTCATGTACTGCTTATGCTTATGACACTAATCAGTGTTCACTTTGGTTCGAAGATCTCTTGGATCTTCAAGATGCTGATTCTGGTGGAACAACGTTCTACATCA
>JAOSBP010000009.1:2307444-2339206 GCA_027563825.1 Erythroxylum mucronatum
ACTCAAGTTAAACATTGAGTATGTTTGAACTATCATCTGTACGGTATTTCTTGAATAAAGACGTTCAAGTTAAACGATGTGGGTAAATACCGTAACACATGATTCGTACCATGTGTGCTTAACTGACCACAAAAGGGATTAATGTAAGTCACAATGGAGAAGCTTGAAAGAGCTTTGATGAGCTATATCCTAAGTTTTCCAGAGAACCACGTAATGTTAGACTAGGCTTAGCAACAGATGGATTCAATCCACATGGCAATTTGTCACTTCCATATAGCGTGTGGCCTGTTGTTCTCTTAGCATACAATTTACCCCCTTGGTTGTGTCTGGATAAGTCACTTTTTATGCTATCACTAGTTATTCTAGGTCCAAAAGCGGAGGGTAGAGACATTGACGTCTATATGAGACCACTAGTAGATGAGTTAAATTAGTTACGGGAGAACAGTTTTGATGCTTTTAATGCTTCAAAAGGAGAAAATTTTCGAATGCATACAGCTTTGATGTGGACTATTAATGACTTTCCAGCCTATGGCAATATTCCTGGGTGGAGCACTAAAGGCTATAAGGCATGCCCTATTTGTAACAAGCACACTCCTTCTTGTAAGTTAAGAAGTAAAATTGGTTACTTAGGCAATCGGCGTTTCCTTCCTTACGATCATCCATAGAGAAAAAGTAAGAAGTTTGATGGCAAGAGTGATCATCGACCTATACCTAACTTACCAGATGGAGATGATGTAGTGGAGCAATTATATCATGTGTAGAATATATGCTATGGAAAGCACCCCAGCAATAAGAGGAGAACGAGATTGGAAGGAGAGTTGAATTGGAATTTAAAAAAAATATTCTTTTTGATCTACCATATTGGCATAAGTTAAGATTAAGGCATAAACTTGATGCCATGCATATAGAAAAGAATATTTGTGACAATATCCTTAGGACCTAGTCTAATGTCATTGAAATCTATTGTCGAATTGAATGCAAGTGATTCACATGGGACCTGGGCTACCCAAAAAGAAGAATAAGGCAGCACCAAGCAGCTTAGTACCGACGCAACTGCAGTCGCGGTACTGTCAGCTTATTGGAAGTGTAGCTGATAAGCCATCTACTCCTACACAGCCAGAAGACCATCACACACCTGCACCTCGTGAGCCTACTACAACACCAAGAGATGTCACATTTGCGCCTATTACTCATCCTAAAGATAAGTATCTACAACTTTTGAATATACGACGCAATATTAGTTCTCCATTAACTTCTTAAGAGATATCTCTAGCTTCTTATAATCAGCCACCAGTAAAGGACACTATTCTTCCTAGTATTAGTGCTCACGTTTCACGTCAGCCACACAGGGAACCTGAGTCAGGTAACAATTCACAGGAATTATTACCATTTGCTACCTCTGTAAGCACTACAGGTATGATCTTTCACATCACATTGGTGAAACATATAAGTTTAATAATTTTATTTATCTAACCAATTAAGAGTATGTTATATGCTTATTGTAAAATATTCCTTTGCTATATTTTAGGATCCATGACTGATCTGAAAAAGACAAGGGCTGTCACAAAAAGACACAGATTGGCAAAGATTAATAAGGCGATAGGTAAGATATTGGAGATAAAGATCTCCCCCGCTGAAGGACGACTAACCAACTCCATACAGTCTGCCAAATTATCGAGTGAGATTGATGTGGTATCCCGAACTTCCTTACTTGTAAGAACGAAATTGAAAAAAATAACTAATAAGGAGTTGGACATTGCATTTGATAAGTTAGACGTAAGTATTATAAAACTATCTAATTTGTACGTGTTTTTCATATGCTTAAAGCTTTGACCAATAATTTATAATTTTTTGTAACAAAAGTTGGAAGTCAAGGGAATGAGGACAGATAACGAAGTACAAGTTGCTGTCAAGAAGTTTCTTTCTTTAAGTTCTAAAGATCAAAGATATCATTTAAAAAAACATTATACCAAGTACGGAAAAGATGTTAAGCCGCATAACGTGACAGTGGCAAAGTGGATGGATTTATGCGAATATTAGGAACAATCAGCTACAAAAGTTACTTAATTTGCTCACAAAACTTAATTTCACAACTTTATTAACAACTGATTATATTTTAGTATTTATGAATTGTGATTTATAGATGTTATAATAGATTTCGTTACGTTTACGATTAGGAAAAAAGTGAAAAAGCCAAATTGGCTAGGAATCAGGACAAATGTCGACCAAACTCTGGCTCCAAGGCCTTTATAGCGATACGACATAAGATTATGAGTTATTGTCTTTTTAATTATATTTTACTTTGATTGACATTTCAAAATTTATAATAAATATTACTAGTAATATATTTCTATATAACAGAGTGACAAAGATGGAGAAGAGTGTGATCAGATGAAGCTATGGTATCACACTCATTATGATGAAAGTAAAAATCAATGGACAACTACCAAATGCAGAGAAAAATGGGTGAGTAAATAGTTCATTTACAAATATTTCTTAAATGAGACTGTGTATCCAATTAATTCTTAATTTTTCAAGAATTAATGTGTAAGGAATTGGTAGATTCAATAGAACAAAGTCATCTAATGACAGAGGATGAATTGTGCGACAAAGTCTTGGGCACTACAGTTTTTGAGTCGATGAATTGCATAAAAAAATTGAACAAATGTAGGATCAACTAACAACCAAAGTCGAACAACAAAGAATTAAATTTGAACGGCAAAAAAAGCACTTGGAACTTTTATGTTCTACACGTAATATTCTTTTAGGTTAGATATATGTATTTATATTGATATATTATATATTTATAACTATTTACTATACACTTGTGACATAAAAAAAATTAGTATATTATGACATGTTTGCGAATTGCAATTAAATAATACATTATCTGCAAGTATGAAATTCTTGTGATACATGAATAATTATTAAAATTGATATACTAAAAAAATTGAAGAGTTATTAAATAAAAAAATTCATAAATAATATTGAATAGTTATTAAACAAATAAGATTTCAAAATTTTGTATTTTAAAAACTAATTATTAACATTATTAAAATAAAATGATTTTCGAAAAATTGGAAAAAATAATACAACTATTTGCAACGTTTTTGTATAAACGTCACAAAAAGCAACATTCCGCGATGTTTCAAAAAATGTTGCGAAATGTGACTTTTGGGGACGTTTCCAAAAATGTTGTGGAATGTAACTTTTCGAGACGTTTCCATAAAAGGTCACAGAAAGATCAATCTTTTAGTGACGTTAATTAAAACGTCGCAGAATGTCCGTATTTTCCATGATATTTTATAAAAAAAACATCGCAAAAATCTTTTGCCTACACTACATTTGGCGACATTATTTGAAACGTCACAAATTGAATTTTGAGACATTTTTTTAGATTTTATGACGATTTTTAAACGTTGCAAATTGTGCTGTTTTCTTGTAGCAGAGCGTAAACATCAGAAAACTACATGTCATGATTTTCTGGTTCAACAGTATTGTGTAACTAAGTCTACATGTCATGATTTTCTGGTTCAATATTATTGTGTAACTAAGTCTACATTGAAGTTTTCAAAAAGATATCCTTGATAACTTTTGAACTAAGAATCAAACAATTCACTCGCTTTTGAATGACTTTTAAGCTTACACATCAGAAATTAGAATTAATACGAATTAAAATTGCTATCGTAATGTTGTGAATATTTGAATTAAGATGTAATTAAATAACACGAATATATTAACAAAATCTTTATAATAAAAATTTAATTGAATGTAAATTAGTATACAATGAATTGGATATATAATTCTTTTTAAAGTAAAATTTAAAAAATATTGAAAATTAATTATTAAAGATTAGAGAAATAATAATTAAAAATGAATTTCTTTAATGTCGTTAAAGAAATTCATTTGAGTTGATAAATAATAAAATAAAATCTTTATATTCTTATAATTAAAAGTAAAATAATATGTTTAATTAAGGTAAAGTCATTCTTATTCTGTACTTCTAATAGTTATAAATAAAACTTAAAAATAAAAATTTAAGGGGTGTAGTTAAGTGGCAGAGACTCATCCATTCTTAATCAAAGGTCAAGGGTTCGATTCTTGATTTTAAGTATGGAGCAGTCTTAAATCCTTGGCCCAACTGTTTCACCCTGTAAAGTACCTACAAACCAGCAAGGGGATTAGTAACGGAGAACTTTTTAAAAGGTCATTAATATTTTAAATTTTTGTACAGGGGAGTTAACGTAAAAGAAAGTTAAAAACAGTTCGCGTGCAGCACATGGTCTACAATTGGTAGACTCACGGGGGATGAACTTGGGAGGAGAAATAATTGGACGGTTTGATAGACTATTCCTGCAGTAGTATTGACCGACTTCACTGGTGAGTCGTGACGCTTCCGGTCAATTTTTGTCCCCAAAACGGATTACTTGACGGCTTGTTCAAAGGAGTAGACCAAGAATCGGAAAGCAGGAAAACCATTTGTCATTTGGGCCCAGTACGTATGAACTCAAAAGTTTGCTACCAACTCGATATGTGCAAATGACGGCCTCTGGAAACTTGGGACTTCCTTACACGCCATGCATTTGGCGTCTGTCCCGTCTCGCATGTAGACCTCTCGTTCGTTTACCCTCTTTTTGAAAATTTGAATTTAGGGCGTGTCTAAGACGTGGATCTTAATTAATAGAATAAAATAGAGCACAACCAAACATTTTATGATACGATGAAATGTAATATATTAAAAAATTATTTAAGGGAGATAAAAATGTTTTAAAAAATAGGAAATGTAATATATTAAAAAATTATTTAAGGGAGATAAAAATGTTTTAAAAAATAGAATAGAATGTAACGTAATGTATAATAAATAACTATTATATTTTTAATAGTAAAATAATTATTACAGGAGATTTAACGCTATAATTTTAAAACAAAAATTATGTCTAATTAAAAATTCAATTAAAAAGTCATTGTTCAAGTCACAACTATAACAAATAATTTTTTATATATTTTCTATTTTAAAATAATAAAAATTTTAATACAAGTTTTATTATTTTATTGTTAATTATATAAAAATATTATTATTAATTATTTAATATATTTTATTTTATTTTATTCTATCCTATTATATGTGATTTATATTTAAAAATAATTTATTTATATAGAAATATATACAATCAACTAAAGAATAATTTTTTTATATATTTTCTAATTTTCCGTTATTGTTGATTTATGCCTTATAGTCAAACGGTTTGATTGTAGTTTAATTACAACCATTTAAAGACATTCTTTATTTTATACATGATTAGATGTATATGATAAAGTTCATAAAATAATTATACATTGTAAATAAAATTTTATTGAAATTATAATTATGTTATATTATATTTATTTATTATCCATAAATTATTCCTAGTCATTGTTCCATTAAGATTGGACATTAATAAAGCCTAAAAAGACTAACATACGTTATATTTTTCTTATGAAGGAAATAATTGATCTTATAGGTTAAAGTATGGAAATACTTAAATAAACGTTTAAGAGATTATTAGAGAATAAGTTCACTGAACTGACCCGATATGAGAAATCCATTTGAAACATTACTTGTATGTTTATATAATTCTCATTATGATGATAAGTGATCATTTGACTTAAGGTCTTCAAAGTTATCCTGTATAAAGATTGCTATATTTTGATACTACTTATAACCTATTTAATTATAATTTATTTAGATGGTAGTAATTAGATACAACATGAACTATACAGAGATAGTTACATGATCAAGATAGGATTTATCACCCTAAAGTAATTAGGGAGAATATTCTGTTATTCTCGATTAAGATTAATTCAAAAAATTCTTGGTTAAGATGGAATAACGTTTTATAAATAGTTTACAAGTATCATTAATTAAATCAATAGTTAACGATAGATAACCAATATAATTGGACTCAAATGAGAGTAGACATTAATTTCATAATATATATTTAATCGGAATATTGTATGATAAAATGATTGAATTATACAAAAAAAATCATAAACTGAAAAGTTAGTTAACTTTGATATTCATAAATCAATCTTAATCTATGATTATAAATTATTTAATTAAAGAATTAAAGATAAATTAAAAAGAGTTTTAATTTATTTTATTCTAACTATGAATTAAAATTATAATTTATAATCATTGTCAACATACTTGAGAAATTAATAAATCTCACATAAAGAATATGATAAAAAGAGCAAAAATACTTTAATCAAGTTGAACTTAATTGTAAGATTTGAAAATTTTTATAATTAAATATGAGATATTTAATAAATAGTAATTGCTGAAACCCGAATTCATAATCTGAAAAGCGAAGATAATCGATCTTAATGCTTGCTGCTATTTTTGTGTTAAAATAAAGCATTCTGTTTTGTGGCTGCCGAATGTAATAAGAGATGTTACTGGGCTTTGTGTATTGTTTGGGAAAGTGTATGCGGTTGGTCCCATACATGTTGGCTTTTGAGTTACTGGTGTTGTGCTTACGACTGTTGGTTTTGGAGTAAGACCTCTAAGATTTTCTGCCAAGGATAACATAAGCAAAAGCTGTCTTGTGTTGGAGGTCTTCACACAGAAATCCTAGCGGATATGAACAACTCTAGAACTCGCCTTTGCCATTTTCGCTCTTCACAACGCACACAAACATTGGTTAGAGAGATCGTCGACGTTAAAATCAAAGGAACTCGAGGCCGATTTGTTGGTAAAATATGGATTTTTGTTCACCAGCGATGCTTCTCTGCCTTTTGCCTTCTCTTCAGTGTTTGGTGAAGACAGGAGCACTAGCTACAACTAGTCAGAGGAGGCTGGTGGTCCACATTAGCGGCCTTGGAGAAGGCTAGTGGTTGATGGCGGCATGGGCTGTAGGTTCCAGCTGGGGTTTGGCCTCTTTGCATTAGGGTTTTCTTAAAGATGAAGAAGAGGAGTGTTTGGATATAGGTTTAAAATTGGGTGTGTTTGGATACATTAATAGCCTTATTCTAAGAGTAGAAAAAGGCAGTGTTTGGTCATGAATTTTTTTTAAACTAAAACTAAGAATAAAGGGTATTTTGGACACTCATTTAGTCTATTTTAGTATTAGAATAATGCATATTTTAGAATTAGGATTAATGTACTGTTAATAAGTTTTATTCCAAATATTTTTTAAAATCGTTTTGAAATTAAAATTTAATTCCAAAATTAAGGCAATTATTATTTTTCTTAATTTGATTAAGATTAATAATTATATTGATTCTTAATTAAATTTAGAAAAGTAGTTTTTAAAATTAGAATTAATTAGTTTTAATTATATTGAAATTAATTAATTAGACTCCTTAAAATTAACAAAATTGTTTTTAAATAATTAAAAATATTTATTTATTTCAATTTAATTGAAATAAATTAAATTTATGATTTTATTTGTTTAGAGAATTAATATTTACTTTATTTAAAAATTATTTCTTTATTTAGGAACAATAAGTTTCTTGATTTTCTAGAAAAGTATTTTTCTTGATTAAAATTTGAAAAGTGTTTTTATTTATTAATTAAGAAAAATGTGCATTCTTTAATATTTTGAAAATTAGTTTTCTAATTGATTAAAAAAGATTTTCTAATCAATTAAAAATCAATCTCTAAATAAATAATATAAATGACTTTCTTAATTAATTTTAAAAGTATTTGTATTTAATTTTGAAAGTAGTTTCTTTTTAATATTAGAAAATAGCTTTTTAATTAAGGAAAAGTAATTTCTAACGAGTTTAGAAATAATTTTCAAATTGGATTAGAATAAGTTACTTATATAATTTTGGAAAAGGAGCTTTTCTAAATTATGGTAAAAAAATAATTTAATGAAAATTATTTTCAATTAAATTTTGTTAAAGGAGTCAAGATAATTGAAAATAGTTTCCAATTAGATTTGAAATTTGTTTTCAAATTAAAGTAATTTTTTACTTAGAATAGGAATTTAATTCGTCTAGAAATGAATGGATTTCATCTAATTTAATTTTTCAAGAATTTGGAAATATTATTTTAGATTATAGAGATCAATAACTAAAATCAAACGAAATTTGATGTTTTATGCATATAATTTAATTATGAGTGTATAAGTTGCATACTTTATTTATAGGTTTGATATATATATATAATGTATGTTAAATTGCATGTTTTATATGTATGATATTTTATATGTAATTTTATGTTTGATGAGACGAATGAAATTAAATCTCTTGTTAAAATATTAAGTACATGTTGAGAACGTGATTGTTGTCTTCTATTTTTATGAAAATAAACTATAGTTCTATTTATTGTTAGTCTTGTTGAGCAAACTCAAGGCCACTTTAATCTAAACATGTTCAATTTATGACAGTGAGTTCTACTTAACTAATTTTGTTTGATTTTGATGAACAAACTCATAATCATATCAATTTAGAGGCAGGATTAAGAATAATATATAAGACATGTTTTAACAAGAGTTGTCACATAACGGATCTAGGAATCACATGAGATATGATTAATAAAATTGTTATCTACTTAATATTTAAGTTTAGTTGGTTGTTGAACAAACTCAAAATCATCTATATTTGAATGATTAGAAAGATTAAAGTAATCTTCCTGAATTGTGGTGAAGGCTATTATTTTGAATAAAATAGTAGGATTAACCAAATACAGGATTAAAACCCTAATCTCATTTGGTTGTCATGACATATAATTAATTACTTGCTTTTCTCACATTCATATTTTGTTCTGAGTGAATTTACCTTGTTTAGTATAGTTGATACTGAGTTAGTAAACCAAATTTACATAGGTTATGTTTGAGAAGTGTTCTCAAAGTTAGAACGAAAATTGTATACCCATTATGTTATTTTGTTATAATCCTGTTGAGGATTCAGTGACAAAGTTTTAAAGATATGTCAAAACCATATAGATGACAAAATATATTGACTTTTGAGTTGACTAATGTCTCATAAATTTTGATGAAAACATGTAAGATATATGTCATCACCATGATAACAAGATGCAAAAGGTTGAATAGAGTAAAGCTAAAAGGTATATTACCTTGATGAAATTGTTGCACTTAATTCAACCTACTAAAAGCATAAACATAGACATCAATTAAATGCTTTTGCTATTGTATGATAATAGTTGTCATAAGAAGAAAAATAATTGCATGAATTTTCTTGCTTATATGAGATATGATAAAGACCATATGCATTTCTAGTTCATGCTTATAGTATTTGATACTGAATTTATATTTAATATTATTATAATATTCAAAGTATGATAAGAAATAGATTATTAAGAAAAGGTAGTTAATTCAATTTTATACAAATAGTTTTTATATATTATATCAAAGGAGACTTATTCTTGACATAAATGGCAAGAATGCAAAGTTAGATAACCTAGACTTTCCTTTTATACCATATTAGTTAAATTAACATAAAGAGAATCATAAAGTTACATATAAGGATATATGTATCTTTTTGATTATGAATCGTATGAAACTTGTTAAGTTGAATAACCAAATTAAAATTTGATGAAAGAATGATGATGGTATTTAATTGTTAAATTTGTGTATGTGATGTATTAGATGTAATAACAATTCGTAAAAGAATAAAACTTATATTTCATTATATTATTAATGACTTTTTGTGATATAGTTATATGTACTAAATAGTATGTTGATTTAAAATTTTAAATTTTTTTAAAATTTTAAATTTAAGTAGAAATTAAGTATTGAGAATGCTAAAGCACTTCGACGAGATCATTGTGATAAGTTTTAAAATTTCAGTTATCTATAGATGATGAGATTCTCTAGTGAATTCCTTCACAACAAAATTCTATATGAGTATGGATTTATGTAAGAAGGAAAATACAATATGAGATATTGTATGATACAATATTGTTTCTTCTATAATTATGCCTAATATAATGACTTACCTTCAATAGTTCCAATTTAATCAATAAATAAGATTTCATATTAGATATGAAATGCTAAGTCTTTGAAAGAGTCAAAGTTAATAATTTAAGGATGTAATGCTTAGTTGAAACATGTATTATCCCCTAAGTTTAGAAATAAAATGGGTAATAAAAGGTTATGATATATCTAAAAATGTTGGATATAATCTTACAGATTTATTGAACACATTTTTTGTTTCAATGTATAATTATAGGATAATGGTTCTCAAGATAAGTAGTGGGAGTAAGATGAAATTTGAAAAGTTCAAATCCCATGACAATACATCCAATTAGAACTAGTGTCTTTATTGATATATTTGATGTATAGTTGAAAGGCTACATGATGTTGAAAGATTTACTTTCATGATAAATTCAAATAGTTTGTTTTGGAGGTGATTGTGAATCTATCATGTTTACAAGAAGGTTAGTAGGAGTATAGTTGTCCTCTTTAGT
Source organism: Erythroxylum mucronatum (assembly GCA_027563825.1). NCBI lineage: Eukaryota > Viridiplantae > Streptophyta > Magnoliopsida > Malpighiales > Erythroxylaceae > Erythroxylum > Erythroxylum mucronatum. The sequence continues at coordinate 2,317,859 of JAOSBP010000009.1, forward strand.
GAGAGTAAGTGGAGATATATTGCTCATTGAGAACAACAATTCTAACTTTCAATTGTCAAAAACATAATTGTCTAAGAACAACTCTTGTTGGATATGAAAAGGTAACAACTTAATTCTAAAAATTAGATCTATAGAGATAGATTGGAAGTTGTTCACCTTTTTTAAGTCCAAGTACATAAATAATGTATTAAAGATGTTTAATATTTGAGATATCAGATACTTGTTAGAACATTAGAGCTATTGGGTATACAAAAGGAGCTAAGGTCTCATCAAAGATCCAAGGATATATTTAATGAAAGTTTTAAGTTTTAAGCAAGTGCTCTCTAATTAAGTCATAGTCCTAGCAGTAACATAATCGTCATATGTTGATATGGTATAAGAAACGTAAACGATTGGCTTAGTGCAAGTGGGAGATTGTTAGTTTATGTCCTACAGCCAATTGATTTGGTTATAGTTTAGTGACAATTATTTAAAGACATTATTTATCTTGTACATGTTTAGATGTATATGATAAAGTCCATGAGATAATTATACATTGCAAACGAAATTATATTAAGATTATAATTGTGATATTAATATTGGATTTATGTATTATTCTTAAATTATTTGGAAATTAATAAAATGTAAAAAGACTAGTACACGTTATGTTTTTCCTTATGAAGGAAGTAGCCGATCTTATAGGCTAAAGTATGAAGATACTTAAACAAATGTGTGAGTGTTTGTTAGAGAACAAGTTTACTGAACCGATCCGATATGAGAAATTTATTTAGAACATTACTTGTATGTATATTGAACTCTCATTGTGATGATTGTATAAGTGATCATTTGACTTGAGGTCTCCAAATTTATCTTGTATAGGGATTGCTATATTTTGATACTACTTACAACTATTTAATCATAGGTTGTTCAGTTGATAGTTATTAAATGTAGCATTAATTATATGGAGGTAGTTGCGTGATCAAGATAAGATTCATTATCCTAAAGTAATTAGGGAGAACGTTCCGTTGTTCTCGATTAAGATTGATTCAGAAAATTCTTGGCCAAGGTGGAATGAAACTTTATAAATAGTTAACAAATTTCATTAATAGCTAATGGTGGAGAACTAATATAATTGGACTCAAAATAAAGTAGACATTAATTCTATGCTCTATATCTAATCGAAACATTATATGATGAAATTATTGAATTATACAAAAAATCATGCACAAAAAGGTTAGTCAAAACTAATTTGAAAATTTTAAAGATTTGGATGGTTATGATGTGTTGCTAAACGTCAATCATGATCTATAATTATAAATTATTTAATTGAAGAATTAAAGATAAATTAAAACGAGTTTTAATATATCTAATTCTGATTCTAATTCTAATTATAGTTTATAATCATTGCCAACATATTTGCGAACCTAATGGGTTTCACTTAAAGAATGGATTGAAGAAAGCAAAAATATTTTAATCAAATTAGATTTGATTGTAAAGTTTGAGAAACTTTGTGATTAAATATGAGATATTTTAAAAATAAGGATTAATATGAGATATTGAATCTTATTTGGACGTAATTAGTATTTAATTAGAATATTTGTAATTATAATTAAATTATAATTAAATTAGAATTAATTTTAATTAAATTACTAAAATATCCAGAACCTATAAGAAATTGACTTAAGCTCTAATAGAGTTAGCATTTCTTGCTTAACTCTTTTTGTAAAAGTTACAGAGTTTTCTCAATCTGTTTTGTGGATAACGTTAGAGGTCGGACACTTGTGCCACTATAGCGGTTGAGATGGATCGGTTTAAAAAATTGTTCGTGGGATACGACAAAAAAATAATCAAGCTTCGGAATAAGTTACGAATCAAGATTCATGCTTTGATTTATGCATTAGTCATTTTATAAAATTAAAGATACCTTAATTTTTGAGAAATCAAATTACGAATATGTTAGAATAATTGTCTGAAACATTTTATGATTATTCTATCAAATATCTCATGGAATTAACATGCATTTTTTTTGTTTTAACAGCACGAAAATAGAATTATGAAAAATGTACGTCAGTAAACAAGTTGAAATCTTGACCGCTTCCTTTCTGTTTTTAATATCAAATTTAAATTATTATAACCTTTATCATTTAGAGATAAATTTTATAAAACATATAATAATTCATTAATTTTATATTTAAAATAAACTATATTATGAATTAATAATTTAAAATCAAGTTATATAAGATTTACAGCATTAAAAACATTTTTAAAAATTTCCAATCAGACTTGTGATTTGTCTTATGAATATAAAAAAAGAAAATAAAATAAAAAGAGGAAGCTTGATGTAAATGCAACTTTCTGTGGTCGGACGGTCAATAAGAACTATACACCGAGTCTTCTCTTGCAACATCTTTCCAGTTGTGAAAAATCTGCATTGTTGATCCGGGCAAAAAGACAGCGTCTGCTAAAAGGTAAGGAAACGAAGAAGTCACAACCTCTAGTCTAGGCCCTCCGTCAAGCAGTTCATTTTTAAAAAGCATTCCGGTGGCTTCGTCCTGCCTTCTGGGTCTAAGGGAATATGAGTTATTGGAATCTAAAGAAATAAATTGACTCGAGGACCACGTGATTCAACGCAAGGATAAGGCTCTTGAGTTCACATTGTGACGTGAATGCATCCCAACCTTTTCGCGTACCATCTATTAATAATTGTAACATGGCGCTAATCAAGTGACGTAATCACTCTTTGTCACGCTCATGGATGCTTGTTTAGGATAGTATAGTATTAGACTATTAGTATTAGCCCAATCGGGCAAATAATGTTTAAAACGTGCTAACTCTTTTTTTTTTTTTGTCGTCAACGAGTTTCAATTATAGGAAGACACCTTTAAGTCATCCACGTAATTAGCACTTAGATATTAACATTTTTTTAAGAAAAATTGACGGGCTCGGTTCTCATTACTTGATTTGTATTTCAGTGGGTCAGCTCGGTCCAATACCACGAGGGTTAAAAAGGAATTAACAAAAAACAGGAAGACTTTTGTGGCAAGGTGGCATGAACAATTTATGTCTGAAATGAGAAATATGAAAGCGGCGTTCATCACATTTTAGCAAGAAAACTCGTACATACAATGACCATGCAAGCAATGCTTTGTCTGACTATCCGTTGGCAAGCTTTTTCAAAAGAGTTATTCATTGCAGGAAGTGTTTGTGGTCTCATTTTCGTGTGGGGTATAGTACTGGCAAATCAGAGCTTTGTGTGTGAGTAAGAAGGAAGGTGTCTCTTTCGTTGATTCCAAAAGTTAATGTCTCTGAGACAATGTTCGTTGATATTTTAACTATTCAATCGACCCAGCGCGTTTGACTTTCAATTCCGATGTTTGATGGGCCCGGGTCAAGAGGAAACAGTGTCGAGGTGGCGCATCACGTGGTTGATCGATGTATTGTACTCATTTCCACGAAGCTATAGCTCACTCGCTTCCTCATCCACCCATCCGTAAGCCAATCGTAGGAAGCTAACATCCTGTTTGGACTTCTTTCTATACGAGGAATCTTCCCTTCTTTTACAATATCTCCCTCCCATCCCGTGTATAAGATGAGTTTGGGTCAAGTGGGGTATAGTACTACTACAAAGTAAGTTAAACAAAGCCACGGTTGACGGATAACGACTGTATAATTTACTTGTTTTGTGAAACACGTTTTGGTCGGAGATGCCAACCTCGTATAAATGGTCCTCATTCCTCAACTTTGTATTGCTATGCTTATCGATGCCAAGAAATTCGTCATAACAGAATTCGAGAAGCGAGAAAGAATGGTGAGGACTCCTTACTGTGACAAGTCTGGACTAAGGAAAGGTACATGGACTCCTGAGGAAGATAGGAAATTGGTGGCGTATGTTACTAGATATGGTTGCTGGAATTGGCGCCAACTACCCAAATATGCAGGTACGAGAAATTAAACAGAACTGTTTCAACTCTAGACTCAATTTTCTGAACATCGGACCATGTTTTTACCCTCTTCTGATCCGTTTGATGGGTCAATACGAACCGAGTTGGCTAACTGATATCACATTCTATGTATTGCAAACATAGAGCTGTCTCTTATGTTGTTCCAGTTCTTGCTACTTTTCGTTGGATCAATAAAAGCTTTTCCCTAGATATGACTAAACGTTTTCTACTTTTGTCGACGTTTTAGGTCTGTCTAGGTGTGGGAAAAGCTGCAGATTGCGGTGGATGAATTATCTAAGGCCAAATGTCAAGAGAGGGAATTACACTAGAGAAGAAGAGGAAACAATAATTAGCTTGCATGAATCACTTGGGAACAGGTACATGCTTCACGATTGACATTTTTTTTCTAGTCTTTATCCATCATATCATGACAAGATTTAACAAGGGAAAGAAGCTAATTTCAATCTAGTTCTCATTATCTCACAAACAATAAGGTGATTGATAGGTTTACAGTAAGCGTAGAAGGAGATCTCAAACAATAGTTTTGAATATGCAGGTGGTCTGCCATTGCTGCAAAATTACCAGGAAGAACTGACAATGAGATTAAGAACCACTGGCACACCAATCTTAAGAAGCGCGTCAAACAAAACTCAGCCGCAAAAGAAGTGAAACAAAGCCCATCATCTGATGATATTTCTGGACTTGAAACAACTAGTAAGGAGGGGATATCTTCAGAAAATATTTTACAAAGTCCTGCAGAACCTCATCTGGTAAACGATAGCTCCTGCTCCAGCTCCAGCTCCATCTTCAGTTCCACATTGTCGCCGCAACAATCCTACAGTAGTTTCTCATCCATGATCAAAGATACCAATTATACAGATACTATAACTAGTCCAGACTTGATGTCTAATGATGATGGGTTTGGTTTCTTGGAGGCATATCAAGCACCTTGTGGGGATTTTTGGACAGAACCCTTCTTGGCTGATACTTTCTGTGATCCTTCATTACCAAGTTCTGAGATTTTGACATCCTTTGTAGACATCCACTCTCAATTTCCTGATGGAGAGATTTTAGGTGCTTATGGACTCTACTGAAGAGCAGCTTGGGAGCATATATTAGAGAAGCCATGTTGCAAACATGTGTAAATGATTGTGTTGCAAGTATTAGAGAAGCCATGTCGGTATATTTACGGACGGACACATAATAAGCCGTCGGTAAATTTACTTACAGCCGTTTTAATGATATCTTTGTCCGTCGATTGCTTATTACCAACAGAATACAAACGTGCTCCGTTGATAATCTCTATCGCTAAACGACGGTTTTCTTGTAACGAGAGTTTACTAAATTTAAGTTCTTGCGACTTAGAAAAGCCTACATGGATAAACAGGCGTAATAGAAGATTCTGCCCATAAAATTGAAAACGACTCCAAAGTGCTAATGAGTTTTGTGTATTGCTATTGCCAAGATAAGTTTTGCAATAACCCTTATCAGTAGCTAATCTTCGTTAAACTACTTAATCTATCTGGCCATCAGTCAAATTATGTTTGAAATGTGTAAAACGTGGAATGATCGAAATTGATTAGATTGTGGTGAAGCAAACAAATCCTTCCTGAAAGAAGCTTCTCTTGTACCCCACAGAATGTGCCCTTGTTGAGAGACTGGGGAAGGAGGATTTTTTGCGAGATTTTGTTTGTCTTTTTTGACCTAACAAAATTGGATAAGCAAACAGGTAATTTAGCTTTTACAACCGTTGGATCTTCACAGCTGTGTCAATTTGAACCAAGCCAGCAGTAGCTCGACACTAGGATCTTCACACCATTTTGTCTTACTTTTTTTTTTCCCTGTCAGTCTGAAACCAGCCAGCAGTAGTTTGACACTCAGATCATCTACATCCTCACAGCATAGTCCAATTTCCAATCGGCATATCGTAATGTAAACTGCATGCAACGCACCTGAGGCAACTGTCACCATCATCTGTCTCCCTTGTACTATGACAGCTCCGATTGCGATCTGTTACCTAAGTCGTCTCTCTGATTGGATGTGTACGCCCTATTGGGTTGCTCCATACGTCATTAGTTTTGTTGGGTTGTCGTCATCTGTTGCATATGGGCAGCAATAGTTGTAGATCGTCTTGAAGATTGGGATAGAAAAAATCATCTGGTAATACCTCTATTCCATTCATTCATATTCAATTTATTGATTATGAATCTGCAGGACTTTTACATTACTACAAATTGTTGATTACTCTTCATAATCTAAAGTAGGAAGTCAGTCTATAAATAATTTTCTCGCGCAGTTCCAACCTCTTTGAATCAAATTTCTATCAAAATTAATCAAGATCATCTTCATCTTATTTAAGTTCTCATGGCTCGCCTTAGTCTTGAAAAATTCTCCACAGTCTGAATTTGATCTTTCAAACACTTGATCCTTATATTAGAAATTCAGTAATCACCTTTGTAAGAATCATCATCAAACTTGTCATACTTGTGCAACAAGTTGTCCTATCTCCACGATCAAACACCTTTAAATCTGGATCTTTCTCTATCACTGCTGTGAATCTTCATCTGTAGCTGTTGTTGCCACAGAAGGTTTTATCGCCATCATATTATGATATTGAGGAACTACTTAAATAGGCTATCCCTTCTAATTATTCTACTTCCATGTCTTCCACCAACGGTAATTCTCATTAACTTTATAACACTACATACTACAAGAAAAATGTCGTTTAGTGACAGAAATTATCAACATGAAATATTTGGATTCTGTCGGTAATATAAATTAAAAACGGAATCAACCGACGAACAACGACGTTGTTAAGACGGCTATAGCTAAATTTACCGACAGACATATTATATAACCGTTGGTAAATATACGGATGGATGGTTGTGATCGTCGGTAAATTTACCAACGGATTTGCTGTGACCTGTCGGTAAATTTACCTATGGACTTTTCCTTTTCGTTGGAATATTTTCTGACGGTACTGGTTATTTCGTCGGTAAGATTTCCAAAGGTTATGATTGACCGTCGGTGAGTATATCGATGGCTCAGAAATTCCTGACGATTAAGTTGGTGACAGCTGGCAATATTATCGACGGAACAAAGAGTAATCGTCGGTAAGTATCTTATATTTTACCGACAGTTTTTGGTGTTCCGTCGGGAAATATAGTGCATCTCGACGAACTTTTACTTTCCGTCGGTAAATAAAATTAATTTTTTAAAAAAAATCTCAACATTAAATTTTATTTCATGATCTTATGATTAATGTATAATGTTAACAGTTATAAATTATCTGTACATAATATTTTAATTTGTTTATATATTTAATTTGTTTAAGCAGAAAGTTGATTGATATTATAAAGTTAAAATTATCTTAATTGATAATAAAAACAATATAGTGTATATAATAAGTCTTTGTAATTCAAAGCAAATGACTATAACAATCCTATTATCCTGATGACTGCGGGTGCTCTGAGGTGCTACCTCTCGCCTTCAACTCATCCACCTCATGTCTCAATTGAGCTATGTACTCCATCAATGTCTCCACTGTGGTCTGAAGTTGATTGACTTCATTGGTTTGCAATCGTCCATTAGATGTTGCTGTATTGGATGTGGAGGATTGCGAATAACATGTTGGGCTCTGGTCCTGTTACTTATCTCGAGGCAACAATTTGAGGCGGTCGGGTAAAGATCATTCAAGAGGAAAGTTGAAAACTTCCATTGAAAAGAAAATTTTGCTGTCAGCAGTGGCAAGTTCACCAATTTTCTTTTCAATGGAAGTTTTCAACTTTCCTTTCGAATGATTGAGGAGAAGTTCGCCGTGGCCAACGTCTACCTTCACCGCAGCAAAGTCTCAAGGTCGAGCGAACGCACCACTTTCGTTGCGGCGAAGTCCCCCTATCGAACACTAGCGCCTCTTGGGAAAAATACGCTGCGACGAAAGTCTAGCTTCGCCGTGGAGAAGTTACCAAAATCGAATAAAAACACCTTTGGGAAAGGTTCGCTGCAGCGAAACCTTCGATTCATAACCCAGAGCCCAACAATCCAACTCTATCATTCATACATACAATTTCTAACAACACATATCAACTCAACAAAATGAATATGAACATATACAAAAGAAACTTCTTAAATTCTTAATCTCATTACTAGAACAAGATGAAGTTTGAACATAGCTTTTGTTGGACCCCAAAATTATTTTATTTTATTTTATTATTTTATTTTATTTTCCTAGAATTTAGTCATTAATTTAGCAAGCATAAGTAGCAATTAGAAGTTAGAATAGAAATGTTAAAATTAAGAAAGATTATAAAGGGCAATTTTGGCAAGTCACTTAAGTATAAAAGCCATAAGGCACTAAAGGAAGGGCAAGGTTGACATTTTACACTCATTAAGGGTACAATTGGAAGAAGAAAATGTGGTTTTGCTCATAGGAAGAGGGAAAAATGTGAATGAGGGAGAGAAGAAGAGAACGAAAATGAAGAGAGAAAGGATAGAAGAGAAGGAAGATTAAGTTAGGGTTCATCTTTTCTTAGCTATTAAGAGTGATTGTGAGGTTGTTCAAGAAGAGAAAAAGAAAGAGGAGGAGAAGAGCTTCCATTTGACCCAATAATCTCTTTATTTGCTGAAGATTCAAGGTAAGTTCGTTTTTTAATCCTTTAGATTTTTGGAAGGTTTTAGTTCATGAAGCTTAGAAAATGCATAGGTCTGTATGGGTTCTTAATTTGTATTCCTATTGAATGGGATCTTTGCCAATGCTAAAGGGAATCAAGAAGGGCAAGAGAAGCAAGAGGAGAGGCACCTTTGAGCAAGTTTTTAAGCAAGGAATCCAAGGTGAGTTACATGTTTATAGTTAAGTTAATAAGCCATAAATATTTTTCCAAATCAATAGAGTTAAATGATTTTAAATCGCTTCATAAATGTTTCATTTATTGCTCCTTAAATGCTTTAAGAATTGCTACATGTTTGGTACATAAATTTTGTTGATGAATTATGAATTGAAGATGGAAATCGTATTTTTGAAATATATCATGCTTATAGAAATCATGTTTCTGAAATGTGCCTTTTAGGTAATATGTTTGCAAGTTTTGAAATTCATGTTTGTGTGGGTTAGTGGTGGTCCATTTTGTTATGTCACGTGCACGTTGACCATGTTAAAGGCTTCTCCTACCTTCCCAATAGTGGCATGGAGCTCCTTCACGGACTCCCTCATTTTTACGAACTACGCAAAACCATTATGTGGGTTTGTGATAGTCCGTTCTGTTATTGATGGAGATTCGCAAGAACTCCCACATGGACCTACCCAAACCATTCTAATTGCTTATGTGTTCATGATGTGTTGACAAGTTTGATGAATACATGATTTATGTTATTTATGAATTGTTTGACAAGTTGAGAATTTGAGAAATATGTGTTGTATGGATTCAATGTAAATTTACTATGGCAATGAATAATTTCAATGGTTTTGCTCGTTTCTCCATATAAACTTGTTACTCATGAGCTTTTAAGTTCACCCCCATTCTTTCCAATCTCTAAATGATGAGCAAGAGATCGAGTGATCGAGTCGAGAGTCAAGGCATCACTCCAATTCTGCATATTTTTGTATTTTAAGTTAGTTTTTGGAAAACACAAGGTTTTAGCCGCATTTCAAGTTTTACTCGTTCATGTAAATTTTGTATTTTTGGGTTATGAGACCAATGCTGTATTGTGGTTTGAAATACCCATTAAAGCTTTGTAAAACTCTTCTTTGATGATAATGAAATATATTTGTGTTTTAGCTCATGACTTTGTAAGTTTCACATTTCTTTCTCAAAAGACTAAGATTTGAAGAAGTTTGTATTCATCTTTTGGTTGAGTGGTTTAGGGTTGTGGAATTGTATATGCAAAAATGTTAATGTTGGATAGTTGGGTTTGGGTGTTTGAAATCGAAGGTTTCGCCGCGGCGAACCTTTCCCGAAGGGTAGTTTTGTTTGATTTTGGCAACTTTGCCGCTGCGAAAATACTTGGGTTTGATATGGGGTTTTTACTGCGGCGAAACCAGCCTTTCGCCACGGCATATTTGTCCCAAAGGGTCCATTCACTTAACCTTAAGACTTTGCAGTGGCGAAGCTAAATGTTGACTGCAGCGAACTTGTCCCGAAAGGTCATTGGAAACACTTCCATAGTTTCGTCGCGGCGAACTTGCCTTTGCTGACGGTGAACTTTTCATTTCAAATTGAATGTTTCCAACTTTCCTCTTGCATGACTTTCACTCGACCGCCTCAAGTGGTCATCCCAAGACCCGGGCCTAACAACTTTAGTTACATATCAACAACCACATCGATAACTCAATACAAAATACAAAATGGATGCCCATGTTTGATATCCTTATAAAGTTACCCAAAAAATGGTCGAACTAACTTTGTTACAAAAGATTTCTATCTTGGAGTTTGTCCAAAGCCTTTGGAAGGATTAACAATCGTCTTGTACTACACTTGAGGAGAAAATAATGGGTTGAGCTACAAAGCTCAGTGGCTAATATATTTATAGCCATTGGTAATGAGCCATACAATTAAGCATATATGTACATAAATCTCTACATCTATACCTTAATCCAATCTAGCAATTCAGTCATCAACAGTTCAAACTTAAACACTCATAGTTAAGGAAGTCATCACATAACACATAACATAAGTATTTAAACATCACAACATAACACCCAATTATGCATCATACTTGACAAATCAACGATGAAATACAAATAAATGGCTTGAGAGTCCTATGGGTCGAACTGGAGAAACTGAAGTTTACACCATGAACAAAATGAGTCCGTTCATAGGATCTCATATGCCACAATCGAACAGCTGAGAGAAGGCTTAAGTCAATGTACACGTGACGAAAGAAATAGTTTCTCTCTTGCCCAAACACAAGCAAATTCTTATGCTCAATTGATTTCATTGCATGTTCATACTTTCATGCTTCTTATACTTTTTCTCTTTGATTATACAAAATGTCATACATCTTTCAAGGCATGACATGATAATACATTATAATGCATTTTCCTAGATTCACAACAAGTCAAATTCAAGCAATTAAGCATACACACACACACAAGTAAGCAATTTGCTCATCTCAACAATAACTATAAACATATTACCCACCTAAATTGCTTGGAAATACAAGTTCAATTGTGACTTTCTTCTTGCTCTTGGATAGGATTTTCTTGGTTTCCTAAAACAAAACAAATTCTTATTCAACCAAACATTCAAATGGAAACTCATAAAGCTTCAATAATCAAAATGATAAAATTGAGCTTAACTTAACCTGTCCATAGCTTATCTAAGTTAGAAAACTAAAACCTAGTTTAGAAATCCATGAAAATCAAAATGGGTTCTTCTTTCTCTTCTTCCTCTTTTCATTCCCATCACAAAACCAATTTCTCTAATTCCTTTTCTACCAAAGCAAGAAGAAAAGATGAAACTTACCTAAAACAAGTTGATTCTTCCTCCTTCCTAACTTCCTTATGTTTTTCTCTTCTTTCTTGTTTCTTCCCACGATTTTCTTCTTCTTCTTTTCTTCCTTCACGTTATTTTCCATGCTCTTTGAAACTGCATGATAGTAGTTATTATATGCAAACTCAGTTAAAGCTATATATTGATTCCATGCTCTTTGAAACTGCAATACACATGCCCTAAGCATATCCTCAATAGTCTTGATTGTCCTCTCACTCTGTCCATCTGTTTGAGGATGAGATGCAGTACTGAAGTTTAACTTTGTATCCATAGTTGACTGTAAGCTCTTCCAAAATCTCGAAGTAAATCTGAGATCCCAGTCCGATACAATGGACACCAGAACCCCATATAGTCTAACTACCTCATTCATATATCTTCGGGCTAATTTGTCTAGTGAGTTATTCTCTCTCACTGGTAAAAAATAGGCCAACTTAGTCAATCGGTCTACCAAAACTCATATAGCATCGTTTTGCTCAGAGTCTTAGGCAATCCCATAATGAAATATATGTTAATTTGTTCCCTTTCTACTATGAAATAGGTAATGAATGTAGCTTCCCAACCGGAGCCTGATGCTCAGCCTTAACCAGCTGGTATGTTAAACACTTAGCAATATAATCCGCTACTTGCTTCTTCATTCCGGGCCACCAGAAATGCTGCTTTAGTGTATTATGCATCTTGGTGGTACTAGGATGCATAGCATAAGCAGATACATAAGCTTCCTCTAGAATTTCCTTTCTCAATTCATCCACGTTAGGCATACACAGCCTTTGCTTCAACCACAGTGTCTCATCTCTCTGTTCAAACTCCTAATATGGATTCATTTTCAATTTCTCAATAAGCTTCCCCATTTCAGGATCTTTATTCTATACCTTGATTCTGACATGCAACATCAGTATCAGCTTTAGTGTGGCTGTCAATGCCTCATTCTACCCTAGATTCAATTCCATATTTAGAGCTCTCAATTGAATTAAGCTCGGTAACCTTGATAACTGATCTGAGCTAAACAGCTATTCAACTTTTTACTCAATGCATCTGCCACCACATTAGCTTTTCCTGGGTGATACTCAATCGTACAATCATAATCTTTCAACAACTATATCCATCTCTTTTGTCTCATATTCAATTTCTTTTAACTCAACAAATATCTCAAGCTCTTATGATCGGTATATATCTGGAATGTCTCTCCATACAGATACTGCCTCCATATCTTTAGAGCAAAAACAACTGCCGCAAGCTCTAAATCATGTACCAGATAATTAATCTCGTGAGATCTTAATTATCTTGATGCATAGGCTATCACCTAACCATACTGCATCAACACACATCTCAATCCTTGATGTGAAGCATCACTGTATACTACTTATCCTCCAATTCCCAATGGAATAGTTAACATCGGTGTTGTAATCAACTGATGCTTTAACTCCTAAAAACTTTTCTATAACCATCATTCCATTTGAAAACTACATTCTTCTAAAAAATTGTTACTATATGTCTTAAGTTTCTAATGACACCAATTTCATACAATTTGGTGCAGTATTCTACAAGTTATACATAAAAAAACTACCTACTTTTCTCAACTGCAATTGCACCCAGTACTCAACTTCAAGTCAACTTTTGAGACTCTTAAAGATAGAGTTCAAATTCGATTTCTTCATAAAAATTGTAGCCATATGTCTCTAATTTAATACAAACTTAAAATAATCCCATTTAAATGTCTACAGATCAAGATATGGCTAAAATACAAATACATGTTTAGTGAAAACTCTGCATCTAACATATTCCAACACACTTAATCATCATTGTCATCTTAGTTCATCTCTTTTGCTTAGTCTAGCTCTTCTAGCTTATATCCTCAATATTTCCTCTTCATCCCTACTTCCGTTCAGTTCAATTTCAATCACAAACAAATCATACTCTATGTTTGATCATACCAAAAACAGAACATTTACATACATAAATATTCAGCACTGAATTTCTGCACCTTATCAATGATATTTCTATTTCAAACTCATCTTTACACAACTCATGAAATATTAATAATCATAAACACTCAAATAAGACACCAATATTCTCATTCTTCATCTACGATGCACATGTATAATGTCCACTATACTCAAATAATGTCCACCATATTTGTTTCATATTCATACTACTCATGAGAATTAACATGTTTGCTAAAACTCCAAGTTCTTCAAAAACACCAAGAAGCCCTAACTTCTCATGCAACCCAGGTACATCATCATGAAGGTTAGGAGGTTTAGGTTTTCTTGTGGCAAATGAAGGAAACAACAAGGTGAGAGTAGCAAGTGAAAGATAAGAGAACTAGGTTCAACGTTTATTATTGATGGAGGTTGGTGAGCAAATTTGTGAAGAAGATGAAGAAAGTCACGAAGAAGAAGAAGAAAGCAAGAACAAAACAATTAACTTGATCTTTCTAGTATAATCATGGAATCAAGATTGGGTTTGGCAAATGACACTTGTCACTTGCCACATGTCCAATTTCTATGAGTTTAAACTAGGTTCTCTTATTAAACTAGTCCAATCAACTCCAATTTCTACTCCAATTGTCTCCCAATTTTCAAAGACACTTGTCAATAAATCCCAAAGTCATTTATAAAATTTTTCACTGTCATTTGACTCTTATTTATACTAGCTTTCACTAATTGTCTTGCCACTTGACATTTTTCCTAGTCCAGAAATACCCAAAATTTTGGAAATTTCCTAAATTTCACCAAAATTCTAAATCAGTTAGTATACTCTCCAAATCAATTTTCAATAAAAATAAACCACAATTCTAATTATAATCACATTTAAAAGTCAATTATACCCGAAAAATATCAATGAGTGAATGTACAATCATTCTAATGTGCAAAAATCAATATTCATGTGTTTGTGTGTGCTATATTATGCATGAGCATGAAATGTACTTTCTAACTTCTCAACAATCTCTCATGTACACTATTCTAGGGTTCTAACCCTGAACATGGGATATGGGATGTTACAAAATCCCTCATGTTTAAATGTTTCCCACAAAGGCCAAACCAAACCAATGTAATTCACTAAGCCAAAAAAAGGGGGCAACGATAACAAGAGAAAGATACACAAAGTTTGACAACAAAATTATCAACCTTTGTATTACTTATAACATATACAAAGGGTAGAAAAGCTACAACTCTCTCAATCAATGAAGCTAGTGAGCTATTTATAGGTATTTAGAGACTTGTTAGGCAAGCATACAAAAATGTGGACATAATGACTCTAAGTTGTTAACTTAGTTGGTGGTTGACATTCCTAACCACTTTAAGCACTAGTTTAGTAGGTAGTTTACATAATTTATCACCTATTCACTTCTAAGCAAAAGAAACATGTGATAAATGAAGATAAGACATATCACTTATGCTCTTTATCCTGTCCTCACACTTTCTTCATGATTCATCCCATTAACTTTGCTACATCACCTTTGGTCTTCAACCAAAAGTGAAAGTTAGACAAGTTTCAAGCCAATTTGCACATGGTCTGACTGATGCACGCCTATGGTAAATTCCATTTGTCTATAGTCCATCTTTTGAGCATTAATTCATTCTTATCCCAATAAGAAAGTCTAAGAAAAGTCTAACTTACCCAGCCGATCGACGCCTTATGATTTTTCAAAGCTAGCCAAAGTCGAACCATACTTGATCCCATCTGGTTAAGTCACCTCAACTCCTTTATTATGCCTTCCTTAAGCTTATCCTTGCTAGATATAGGCTAAGGTCCACTTATGGCTATTAAAACAATCTTATATATGTTAAGGGGCTAATAATCTACTCATAATAGATGATATGATGCCCTCATTGGAACAGATGAAGGTAGTCATTTGCCTAGTCTTTCAATTGTCACAAGGTTGTTTTTTCTCTTAATTAGGCTTCGAGATTGATTTATTCTTCCACCAAATCAAGATTTAGATTCTTTGATTCTTCTTATGTTGCCTCATTGCTTGATGATCTAAAATCTTCTCAATTTGGTCATCAAACAATTTCCTTATAACTGATGGGGCCCTTTTTATTTAATTTTACTTAGATATGTGGCATCGTTATGATATGGTTTAAGGAAACTAACATGAAAAGTTGGTGTACCTTTAAGCGGTCGAGTAACTTGAGTCGATGAGCCATGTTTCTAATTTGTTCAAGAATCTCAAATAGCCTATCATACTTTGACACTAAGCCTCGATGCACCTGTTTACTACTAAATTTATTTCAAATATGAGGGGTAAGTTTAAGAAGTACTTAATCCCCATTTTTGAATTCAATTGGACTTCTTTGTCGGTCTACATGCTTTTTCATTCATTTGGAGGCTTTTTAAAGACTATCCATAACTTCGTCTAATAGTTCATGTTTCTCACTTGCAAGTGATAAGCAACTAGCCATTTTCCTTCCAAATTTTGTTATGCTATCTCAAAATGAGTAAGTGTAGCACCCCACTCTTGCAAGACACGTGCCCGACATTCTGAGTGATATCCAAGTCTATGCCCCGCGAGGGTGGCATGGTAGAGCACTCGAATAGTCAAAACTCAGTACATTTTTTTTGTAACAACAAACATATACACATTTTGTGAAAAATCAATAACCAAATCGGGCCCACTTTATTTCATAAACGTTCTCAATCATCGCAAAATAATCATCGAAATTTCAATTGCCATTTGGGCCCATTACGAAAACAAAACATTTTTAGTCATAATGACATTACATTACAACATAAATAACTTAGTAAACACGTTATACAAGAATTTTGGAATACATTATTTTATAGAAATTGCAGAATACAAGTCTATACAAAAACAGGAAAAACACTAATGCAAACGTGAATTGATCCCGACCTCTATCTTTCCCTTGCATGCAGTATGTATACTTTCGTATGCCTAATGACGTATTCTTCAAAGCCCTAAAAAATATTTGCAAATTTTGGGTGAGTTTTGCGAACTCAATGAGTGACCATCATCGATGGCTTACCTAGTCACGTAACACATAATTCACATCATTTCACATTTCACACTTCACATTCAATGCAATTTAATGACTCATATAATGCATATGTAGTGCACATGAGACCCACTTTCCATTTGTTACTTTGTTGTTACTAAGTGTTTAAAATGTCCTGTATCCATTGGATATCAGGCTCATTACTAACTGCCCCTTATCCGATAGGGATACAGGGCTCATTTTACATAGTGAGCCTTAAGCTCTTAGTCACTTTTGAGCTCGAGGTTCTTTTTCGCACTTTGAGCTTTAAGCTCTTTTTTAGTGGCTCCTCAGGTCACAACTACCATTATGTTTCATGCATTCATAAGATGGAATGGCTCACATATATTCAGTCAATTGAAAGTGCTCAATATCACACAATCATATTCACTATCACATTCTTATTCACATTGTCTCCAAACCTTAGTTCGACATTCAACATTTAAGTTGAGAAAACACTTATTCCGTCCAATTCATATTCAATGAGCACTTCAATATTTCATCCATACCTCACAATCATCGGACCTTCTTTCTGGAAATTAACACAATCAATCACATTCATATGAGCATTCAGTAGTTAATCAATACAAAAATTCAAGCAAAACAAACAATGAAATGAGACCATCTAGGTCTACTCACAGTACACTCCAGATTAGCATTAGCTTCTATGATCTAGAAACGTCTGGATGGAAACGTTCTATCTTGTATTATCATTATGAAAAATACATATTGCACACACATTAATAATTGCACAATCACATAAACATTCAGTTTTACACATATGTATATGTGTAATGGATAATGCATGCTCAATGACAATCTCAGGTATATTTTCTAAATTCACATCTTATGCTCATTCCCTTTTCATAATTCATATATGTGTAATTGAACTTAGATTTACACTTCATTTGCACATGATTATTCTAAATTCTCCATTCAATCTTTACCCTTTGTATATGTCTAGCTTCTTCATAAGCTTACACCTCAAGAACACTTGGTTTCTCTATATCATAACTTAATTTCTTGTCATCTCTTTTCTAACCTCATATAATCTCATAATATCCAATTCTCATTCACAATTAATCACTTAATACATATTACTCAACTTCTTTGAATCATAGCTTCAATCACATGAACATCTTCATTCCCATTATACTCATGTCTTGGGTCCTTTGATATTATCCCTTCATTCACCAAATTATAACCTTTATTTTCACTTCAAGGATATCATACATTAGTCACATAAACAAAGGATCATTTTAGGTTTAATTTAAGACCTATTTAAGCCTCAATTAGGATCACTTGACCGGTGAATGTCTGTTAGGCAGACATCCATGTCCGTTTAACGGACTTTTACAGGTCACATACAAAAACTTGAAAATTTGACCTTTTAGACGTCAAAATCTCTTTTCGGTGTCTTCATATAAGTTGTATACCTAGAAGTCCTCTTTAAAACCACACCTACATGAACTCAATTCGAGTTCTACAGAAAACTTTATACCTCTTGCACCAAAGTATCTCCAATTGCATCATAATTTCCATATTTTTACCTCTTTTCTTACTACATTCACTAACTTAAGCTTGTCTATCATTTCTAATTCAATTTCTCCTCATTTTCCCATCATTCTAACTCCATTTAAACTCAATATTGTCCATAAAAAAATTAGAGTCCACGATTGATGATGAACACTAATAACAGAACATACATACATATACATATTCATCATCAACTTCCTACACATATTCATCTTCATTTCCACTTTCATTTCACTTATAACTATCACCTTGATCCTTCCCATTTCAAGACACCACATTACTCCCTTTCTTTAGTTTTAGACTCATTTTACATTATCACAAAAACACCCAAAGAGATTCACAATAATTCATCAAGAAAACAAAACAAAAGATAGTTTTTTTGCACTTTTTCCTACCCCCAGTACTGAACTTCAAGTCAAAATTGGAAACTCTTAATTACAGAATTTGAATTTGATTATTCATACAAAATGTAGCCATAGTCTCTAGTTTAATCCAAATTATGAATCATCTCATCTGGATAACAAGAGAAAAAGTTATGGCTAAAGAACTGAAGCATAATCAAATGGAAAATGTTACAACCAACAATTTTCCAACACCTATTAAACACCATTCACTCACCCAATCCAACATTATGTCATTCCCTAATCTATTATCCATCAAAACACAAAACCAAGACATGAATCTATCCCTATTTCTCATCCACGTTTCATCAAGAACCCATCCTCATTTTATGAACATTTAACTTCTAACTATCATCAAATCATGTTTCATTCATCAATTCAAGAAGAGTAATGCTTATACTTACTTGATTTACCCAAAGCTTCTTCAATCAATATGAAACCCTAGCTCTTCACACAATCCACGATCATCATCTTGAAGGTTGGATGGTTTGGGTTTTCTCATGGAACTGAAGAAGATGACATGGTGGGAGTAGCAAATGGAAGATGAGGGAGCTAGGTACAATTTTTGGTGGAGGTTGGCAACAAACTAAAATGAAGACTATAAAGAAGCTTAAAGAAAATGGAGAAGTCACGTAGAAGAGAAGAAAGCAAGACAAAACAAGAAATGACTTGGTCTTTCAATTAAAAGAAACGTGAGGAGGAGTGGTGAGTGGCAGTGACACTTGTCACTGCCACTTGTCACCTTCTTATGGTCCCATGTGGACCCTTGTTAAAAACTAGTATATTTGTCTTCAATTTCCAATCTAGTTGTCTCTAAATTTTCAATGATACTTGCCATTAAATCCCAATGTCATATATGAAAATTTTCATTGCCATTTGACTCTTATTTCTATTACTATTTATCAATTGTTCTGCCACTTGGCATTTTTCCTAGTCCAAAAATACCTCAAGTTTCAGAATTTTCCCAAATTTTCACCAAAAATCCTAAATCAATAATTATACTCTCCAAATCAATTTTTAACACATATAATTTATAATTCGCATTATATTCACATTAAAACAATCATTTATACCCCAAAAATGTCAAATGAGTGCATGAGAAATTCATTGTAATTTGTGTAATAATCAAATTCACATATGTGTATGCTAACATTATGCATGAGCATGAATTGCATTTTTTTCAATCTCTCTTTGATCTCACATGCACCAAATTTTAGGGTTTTAACCCTTAGTATGGGAACATGATGTTACAGTAAGCGTAGTTATCCCAAAATAATCTCAAAGGAACTCTTCTCCACAATTGAGGATCTATGCAAGTTATAAAAAAAATTATGCGATACTAAATAAACTTAGTCAAGTTCATTGACTTATACTTAATCCAGTAAGTCATTGATCCTCCCCCTTTAGCCATGCATTTATAGATGATTTGTAGTGGAAAACTTCAAGTCACACCTTATCATATTAAAAGGAGACATTTAAAATTGTCTAGTAAATGAGATCACACCTCATCATTTTCGTTAGAACTCCGAAGTACTACACTACATTCTTGTAGAAAACTCTGTAACAACATCCAAGGGACATTGATGAATGCTTGATAAACTATGTTTTTATTTTATATTTAGTATATTTTTCTTGATTATTTGAGGGTTTTAATTGTTTGTAGTACTTATTTTGTCTTTAATATGTTATTAGGTCTCATTTGCCTTCATAGATCAAAAGGAGAATAATTTGGGTGTAATAGGGATAGAAAATAAAAGAATAGGAAGTACTTTGGAGGGACATGCCTGTGTCAAGAAATATATGCCTATGTAAATAACATACATAACCATACGAGGGACCTTGTAAGTCCTTATAAGCATGTATAGCCTCGAATAAATTGTTTCATCCATATAAAGGTGGACACACATGTATAAGTCACATGCACGACCATGTTAATTACCTATATAAGCTTATGGGAATGTGTATATATATGGTTTTGAAGAATTTTTAGGTCGTTCCACTCTAAAAACCCTAATTTTACACTATAAAAGGCAATTATAGAGACTAATTAAAGGGAGCAGACATTAAAGCAAAAATTATAGTTAAGTTAGAAGCAAAATTAGAGTTTGAGACACACTTCTGAACTTAGGATAGCAGGAACATGAAGATTTCTTCAAAGATCTGATAGAGAACAAATTTTTGTTGAAGTTTCAAGTAAAATATATTAGAGAAAAGGGTATATATATATATATGTGTGTGTGATGGACTTTTTCTTTTTTAATTATTGTTCTAAATTTTTTTATGTTGTTTTTATTTTTATATTTATGGACTAAATTTTTTCGGTGCCTAGGTATGATAAATCTAAGTTGAGATAGATCTTGTAATTTAATTCTTTATTTAATGCAATTTGATTATTGATTCGTTACAATTCAACTCCTGAATCAATATGTCTGGAATATTAGTTCAATGTATGATTTCATATAATTAAGATTGAGAAATCATGTTGTATGAATAGATATATGATAATTAGAAGGAGTTACATGCAGACCTAGAGATAGATCAATATAAATATTTTGAATTATAGTCAAAAGTAATAGTGAAATTCATAAGTTGAGTAATACAATCTTAGGAGTTTTAACTAGAAATTTTTTTCAGTTAATCAATCGAGGATTAGTTGTTAATAATCTTCATAAATATATCAACATAAGGTAGGGATTTTCACTGTCTAATGATCAATAATTGAATTACATGATAAAGAGTTAATACTTAAGAAATCTTAGGGGGATTCATTGCCTAGGTAATAGTTGTTTGATATTGATTAATCTTAGTGTTATTTGTGTTATGGTTTATTATTATGTTGAACTTTAGTTTGTTTTAGTTTTAATTAAATCATCATCCTATTTTTTTGTTAGAAAATAGAAAAGGTGTTATTATTAGTACCTGTAGTCCCTGTAGGATTGACACTCAATATTCACTGATACTATACTATAGTTTGATAGATACACTTGCCTGTGAGATTTATAAGATA
>JAOSBP010000009.1:2342759-2358890 GCA_027563825.1 Erythroxylum mucronatum
ATATGGATGTTTATTATTACGATGCCATGTGGAATATAGTGATGTTTGTCTGTAGTTCTCTCTTATCGTAGGATATGCACCGGAATGACCTGCGGGCGTTCCAGTGGGTACTCTACGGTAAGAGGGCGCTACAGTGTAAGAGTTTAGAAGCATAGGGTCTTGCTTAGTTAGCCAAGTTTTTTAATGTGATCATCAAGTTTGCCAAAATGCTAGATGAGTGGAGACTTAGCACATTAATTCCTCTCTACAAGAACAAAGGCAACATTTAAAGTTGTAACAACTACAGGGGCATCAATCCACTTAGTCACACCATAAAGTTATGGGCAAGGGTGATAGAGAATAGAGTGAGAAACGGTACATCTATCTCAAAAAACTAATTTAGTTTCATTTCAAGGAGGTCTATGATAGAAGTCATACATCTCCTTAGACGATTAATGAAATATTATAGGGACAAATAGAGGGACTTATGATAGGGTACCTAAAGAAGTCATATGGAAGTGTTTAGAAGCTAAGAAGTTTTTGTTATCTATACACGAGTTATTAGGGATATGTATGAAAGTGATAAAACTAGAGTAAGGATGATATGAGAAAATGCATAACATTTTTTTTTATCAATATCGGGTAACACCAAGGATCCTCTTTGAGCCATTTCCTGTTTCCAGTAGTTACGGTTGAGCTTACCAATAATATCCAAGGGGATGTGCCTTGGTGTATATTGTATGCTAATGAAATTATTTTAGTGTATGAAACAAAAGAGGATGTTAATGTCAAGAAAGAACTTTGGAGAGATACGTTAAAGTCAAAGGACTTCAAATTAGTAGGACTAAGAATGAGTACTTAAAGTGTAACTTTTTCTAGTCGCAGGGTTGCATATGATATAGAGATCAAGATTGGCATAGAAGTTATATCATAGAAAGGATATTTTAAGTACCTTAGACTCATCATCCAAGGTAGTAACAAAATAGATGACAACATAGTTCACTGTATCAAATCAAGGTAGCTTAAATGAAGGGGCACCTCAAGAGTTTTATATGACAAGAAAATACCACCCAAGCTAAAAGGTAAATTATATTGTTTAACAATTAAGTTGGGCCCATTAAATAAGTGCATAATCATAAATTAAAGGTAGCGGAGATGAGAATGTTTAATTAGATGTGCAACCTTACAAGAAGAGATAAGGTCAAGAATATAGTGGTAAGAGACAAGTTGGGATTGACTAATATTAATAGTAAATTTAGGCAGACAAAGTTTAGGTAGTTTGAACATATTAAGAGGAGTCATCATGATTCTCTAATGAGAAGATGCGAAAATATTGTGCTTAATAATGTAGTTAAATCTTAATGTAGCTAATCTTCTACATTAAGATTTAATTAGCTAAAATTAAAGTAGATTTACTTCAATTTGAAATGTTAAAATAAAAGCTTGCATGATTGGAAATAACGTAGTTAAGACTAAATGAAATATGATTAGCCTAGGAATTCCCGACTAACTCAAAGTAAAGCTCAATAGCTAAAAATTGTGCTAGGTAACTCGTTGAGTCCAAAACTGAAGGAATAAAACCAAGCAAAACCCAACAGAGCTTCATCAGTGTATTTTGTAAAAAGAGATGTTGCAATGAAGTGGGCAAAGGAAAATAGTAAAAGATGAAATATGATGAACCCCAATTACTGTCCAATGCAGCAACAGCGGTAGAGTTGATATACACATCTCACTCCACATGTTCTGACAGAAGGCATTCTTAAGAAATCACATCGTTCCACAACGAGAACCTTATTACATGTCTGGATTTAGATGCCTATGGTTCCTTCAAATTCACGAATGACATGAAAAATAACGGAGCACCACTATGGCAACCATAGCCTTTTTATTTGCCACTTCACTTTTAACACCGACCTTGTATATCTGATCAAATGGTAATGAGTGTACATAGATAAATCATGGTGATTTTTATCAGATGCAGTGAAATCTTCATTAATACTTACAGAGGTAGTGTATTGAACCATTATAATAGCAACTTTCCGAACCCGGATAAATGATAATTCACCGCCTTAAGATGGAACTTGCTCATGATTATGTGCATCCAGTTATCTTCTCAGTAAGGTAGCTGGCAAAAAGTTTTTGAACCTTTTCTTGATGAACAGAAACAAAGCAGAACCAGCAAATGGCCAAGTTGTTATGATGGCAACGTATGCAAGTAGCCAGATTGAAACTCTACTCCTACTCAAGAGCTGTTCTATCTGTTGTCTCACAGGATCAATCAAAACATTCAGACACGGATCTGGTGGATGGTTTGAGTCGCTTTCCTTTTGTATTTGTTCTGTCATGTGAACACCCATTTCGCTCTTAATGGAGTCTGGATCCTTGTCAACGCAGCTTACATCTTCACTAGGTAAATGCTCTGCAACAATATCCTTTTCAGTGTCTCCTACTGCAGTCACCATTCCATCTTCCATAACATTCACGTAAGGTCCCTGATCAATTGAAGATTCAAGTGGAATTGTCCAGCTAGAAGATTTCCTCTGCAACACAGAAGCATACTGCTATCTTAAAAATCCATTCATAAGGATGCTCTTTGCAATTGATAACATAAAACATTGTTAGTTGTTGCAGCTTCAGAGCCGAATTAATCGACATAAGGAATCAGGCTTTTAAACTAGAATTAAGATGTTGGAGTAAAGGGATGCTTATACTGGCTAGCAGATGCAATCAACACAACCACAGAGTGGATATACGAAAAAAAATGTTCCTCTTCCAAGTAGCAAATATTCTAGATGCAAGTGGCAATAACTTAATTCCTACGTAATATAGTTCATTACACCATTGTTAGTACTGTTTGGTCGTTTATTAGGCTTACGATGCCATGAAATTTGCTTTACATCTCTAACAATGTAAAACCCATGAATAGCCTATCCATGCAGACTTAATATATTACATTATCAAATTTCTTTATCAATTCATTTCATTTCATTGTAACCTAACAAATAACATCCAAGTATTCAATAACCAGAATGGGCAACCTTAACTGGCCAAACTTTGTGCTCAACTAGCTGCCATGTTGTACTTTCAATCAGGAGTGTTTATCTTAGCATAGATTTATGGTTGTATTGGACAAAAGATAGGAGTGATCTAACTCGCACCTTTCTGTTTCTCAACGAGCTTGAGTGAAGGACATTAAAGAACTCATTAACTGCTCTTACCCACCTGCAGTAAGGGGATGGAGAAAGCAAGCATGCTTATAATCAGACCAAATGGGAACCAAATATGATGACTACGCATGGGCATTAGTAGTTGAGAATTATTCGTCTCAGAGCTAGAATTACATAGCAAGACCACAACAATAAGTACTCCTATTATGGAAAATGAAACTACTATGTGCATGTATGTACGTTCTTGTATAACCAGCTATATTAAACAGAACTATTCATGAAGTATCTTCATGATTTATCTCAGATGTCTTCAAATCCAACTGTCTTTGAGATAAAATATCAGACTTAATGAAGACTCAATGTAATATATTTCAATGCAATTACAGTACTTACAGGTAGTGTAAGCTATAAAATCAAATATGGGTCAAGTTAACAATACCATGATACAAAATATTTGCTTCTTAATATCTGTTGTATGGAGAAGACTCAAATGTGACCACTTTAGTATCTGTTGTATGGAAAATACTCAAATGTGACCATTATAAAAGGTATTCTCCCACATGAAGAACAGGCCTTTAGATCTTAGAAATTAGATAGAGAGAGTATTGAAATGCTGATACAAGGTGAGGGATATATTACCACAAACTATTTGCAGTTAGTCCTTCAAAATAAGCTAGGTGTCCTCCATGATGGGTGGTAGCAAGGATTATATTCTCATTTGCCCTACAATAAATAAAACATTTAATGTTTATATAAACTGATGTAAACACTTAGAAATCCTTTTTTTCCTCCTTTTTTGGGGGAAAATGAAGTAATTGTATTGACTAAGCTTTATGTTTTCAACAGTAGAGTGTATGATGATAAAACCTTAACAGGAATCCCATCAACTTGCTACATAATTAGACAAACTAGAAGGGAGGTGTACAGAATTAGGAGGCCTATAATTACAAGTTCAAGTCAAGTTCCCAACTAATCTTCATCTGGGCTGTGACTCCAAGATGTGCTTTGTTTGACATAAGAATTTCTCTAATTCAAAAGATTGTATTTGCTGACATTGCATATTAGTCCATGGCTAGGCCTTTGTGAAGCCTGTTGTTCCTTTCCCTCCAGATAGCATAGATGGACCAAATGAAGGCTGTTTAGAATATGCAAGCATCCTGCTTCATAAGTTTGGCCATCTCAACAGCCCAACCAACAAAAAGAGGCCATTCCCTCTCATTACAATCTAAATGCATCAGATGCAGGATTTTAGACCAAATTTCTTGAGAGTAAGGGCATTGTAAAAAATGAGCATTTGATTCAGTAGCCATTTGACATGGTAAACATAAGGTTGTTTGAATACCATGGCACCTATTCCTTGTTTGAAGTCTTTGCCTTACTGCCAACTAACTGATAAAAGAAGACGGGGAAAAGAGTTTTGGACTAAATAAGCAAACACTTAGAAATCTTGTTAAAGCATAAAAGGAGTGCCACCCTTAAATGCTTTAAAATCAATTCAGGTAAGCAACAATAATGAGGCTTTCCAATAGTTGTCCATAGTGGCAGCTGGTAATCAAGAAGCTCAAATAAAATATTTGAACTTCAAGCTGATTGCAGTAGACTGGAAGAATTATGGCATCGACCTTGTGATGATGGACAAATAATGGAATGCTAATCAATATGATTGTTAATAGGGCTGTCCAAAACCCAACCCAACATGACCCATCCATCCCTGCAAACCCGATCCAATTCAAATTATTTTAAATAGTTTTTTTTTCAATATTTACTATGAGGATATCACTTCATTGTCCAAGTACGATAATACTCTTGGTCTATGTCAAATACTCCATTTCATTATATAATGGAGTGACTACATAATGAAAACTAGTGATTACATAAGAAAACTATCCATTTTAGCTCTCATTAGCCATCCAAACTCCTATTTAGCATCTCACATGAGACTCAATGAGATCCATTACTGTTACCATTCCTAATTTTCTAATTTTTTGTTGCTTTATTTGAAAACCTAGTAGTCCAAGGAAAATGAGTAGCCTTGAAAACCTATAACTGGAATCCATGTAATCTAAAAATAAAAGCAAACATCAAGAGACCCTTTTTAAGTTATTGTAATTCAACTGCAATACTCACGAAATTAAGCACAGTGGAAGTAGGAAGAGAACTCTTGAGTTCAATGGTGAAGGCAGTAGACAGTTAAATAGCCTGAAGTGGAGGAGCAGCAGATGCTTTCAACAACTTGGAAATTTGCAGGAAGTAAGTAGAAGTGTTTAACTGTACAGATTATTGCAAGAGATGGGTTTCAACAACGGAATTTTGCAAGAAAGCAGAAGAGAGAGAACAGAAAGCCATGGACAAAACAGGAGTCAGTCTAAACCAAGATGCAGAAAAGCAAAACGAAGAAGAAATTTATGAAATAGAAGAAATTTGCTGCAGAATACAGGAGATTTAGTTTTGATTAGGTATGGTGGGTTTTAAAGTTCACAAGGGAGAATGAGAAAACAGGTTGCAAGGGCAATGACATGTTACAGGAGAAAGAAAGTCATATCAAGTTGGCCGGTTTGCTAACCCAACCCAACTCAACCTGTCCCTAAATATGTGCCATGAAAAGATGTGCCCAGATCTGTCTGCCTACACACTTCTGTTCCCATGTTGACGAATTTTGAGTGGCAACAATGAAGTTTGTGGAAATAGAAGGCTTCAAATGGAATCTTCTGAAATGAAACCTCAAATAATACCGCAAAAAACCAAAATCTAAGAAGTTAAAGATAAACTTGTTCCATACCGACACTCATCCCATGGAATTGCCTCCCTTGTACAAACTGGGTCATCCAAAGAACTGATACACAAAAGAGGCACCGAAACATTTCCAACAAAATTAGCAGAGCTGGAATGCCTATAGTACGTATCAACTGTCTGGCAAACAAGTCAACCTTTCAGTTGAATCGGCAGTTAACCAGAAGAATCGTCTATAGAAAAGGTAAGAATCAGTCAACAGCTTTTACCTCAAATTTCCCCAAAATTCGAGTTGCATGATGATCAAAGTCCCGAACAGAACATGACTGCAAAACACAAAGGACAACCAGATTCCTATGACCAGATATACACACATAAGACACATGTCTTGGTAATTAATTGTCAAATGCTTGTTCCATCTTGCCAATTTAGTACATAAATGAAATGTTCAAATCTAATTAACATTTAAAATAAGCAGTACTACTTAGTTGAAACATCAACTGTTTCCACATCAGCAAGAGATGAGCACAAAATAGTATTTATTCACATCTATAGACAATTTTATAGTGCACATCAGGCAAATAAGTGATGCAGGGAAAGGGTTAGGCAACTAGCTTTTAACAAATTAGGGTTAAATTGAGTTGATTGTGGACGAACCAATAAAGAAATTGGGTTCTCAAGAATTTTTTTTAATAAATGAAACAACAATAGCTCCTAATGATGATGGAACAACTTATTTATTGTAGCCTTCTTGGGTTGAGAAATACAGTTCCAAGCTAACTTAAAAAACCTAGTTATGAAATGTTCCTGCTGGAATAAGATTGTCTATTGATCAGGACCATACAAAGGCATTATCATCTAGCAGTAGTGTTGGGATGCTCACAAGGCACACTAATCAATCCTAAGAAAATGCAATCAATCTAGGTTTCAAATCTAATTTCTAAATTCTTATACACACTAATCTATCTTCATATTTAGAATATATGACTGGATATTATTAATGTTATTTGGCATATTTCCTTAAAAATGAAAACTGTAATTTGAAGCATGTCAAGAACAGTATTTTAAACTGTGAAATGTAACTACAGACATGGATCTAAATAAAGAGCTAGTTTTACTGATTTTTGACTTAGAGAAACTAAGAGACATCAGATGACATGTAAAAGGAGATAGATCTGCAATTTGTGAACTCATAGAAGAAGACATGATTCTAGAAACAAGGTTTCTCAGTTGGATTTATAGCATATACTTTGGAGACAAGATACCATCTAAACCAAATTAAATGACTTTGCACAAGCTTGTAGAAAAGTAGAAGCCACAAATCTTGTTAACAGCAAGTCATGACAATCAGTTTATTTACAATGTCAAACTAAGATAGAATTGCTTCAAGGAAACATGTGGTTTAACGCTAAATACCACCAGTTGCACAAGTTCCATATATTAACCATAGAATAATAACCTAAAAGAGATGCATTTTGGTTCAAGATAACAGTTAAAACTACAGGATATTTCCTTAACCTTACATTTTAGTACATTTCAGCAATGTAACAATAAGCATTTAGATAGCTAACAATGGAATATTTTATCACAAAGGGGACTAATTACACGGGCGCCCCTTTGTTCAACACAGGACATCATAACAAGATAAATAATTAAAGTTACATGGAGTTTCCGTAAATATGCATGCACCACATGTTTTTTGTGTCACTGACCCATGGGACACTTAGTTCAATAACCAGAAAAGCTTCATCCATCATGGTAAGTTAAGATGATAGAAACTCAAGATGATATACCATCATGGCTAGAATCGGACAAGTTACAGGGCCTTACAAGCAGCCAACTGATCCATTAAAAAGGAAGTTGATAAGTTAACCTTTCATGTGGTAAATGACTCATTTAGACCTACTAGGTTATATACCCAATTTTAGGAAGATAGTTTATCGCATTCAATTTTTTGAAGTAAATCTGAGATCCCCTAGTAAGCCACACAATTTGTTGCGCACAAAGCAGATAAGAATCCTTGACACCACCTGTGTGGTTTACAAGTACTCAGTCATACAAGAGTAGCTCTCTCATTTGCTAGAAATATTTGACCATAGGAGCAGCTTGACAATAACTGTTAAGAAAATAGTGGCCTGGAAGATTACACTAATGTTAACCTTTTTAGAATGAAAGCATCATTGAAAATAAGTACAGGCCAAAGTTAGTCCATTTCCAATTGGTAATTTCACTCACCCCATTACCATTACAGATCAATCACTCCACTCATAATTGATACTAGTGATATTGGAATAACCTGCTTCAGTTAGGGGATACATTTAATTTTAAGGAATTCATACTTGAAAAAGAAAAGTAACAAGAAAAATTACCTTTTTGATGTTATCCATATCTGTAAGGCGTGACAATACAGATTGATGCCTGCAAGTACAGATTAAATGACCAGAAAAATCATGAACAAAAATATTGTGCCATACTCTTAATAAGCTAATGTAGCTCACATTTTTGAGAAACTCAATAGAAAAAAGTTAGGAAGAGTTGATGTATACGTACAGTTGTGCATAACCTTTAAGGCCAACAGCTAAAACTCTGTCATAGAATTTTTGTGTGAGTCTGCGGTTAATGAACCTGTCACATATCTGTAAGTCAATCAGGTATGACATTTTACAATAACTTAGGGACAGGAACTTCTAAAACTCCCAATATAACTCCAACTAATTAACTTGCTTTTATGCTAATAAATTGTTATTTTAAGAAGGATCTCCTGACCTTATTTATTTGAGATGGTTAGGTGGTAAGTCAAGAACTTTTATCTAAATTGTGCTCACAAACATGGTCAAAACTACTTTATGACAAATCGTTCATAAGAGCATGGTGATCTAAAGTGTATGAACAAACACCAAAATAGCTTGTTCATGTCACACGTTCCTAAAACCACTCCATATTTCCAAAATGCAACTAATGTATCACTATTTCCCACCTACTAATTAATGCCCATTTCATGACATATAATCCGATTAAAAATAACCCCACAAGTGGAATGGGATATGAAGGTATAAACCCAAAAATAGACCAACCTACATGAACTGAAACTGTAAGCATCACTGATAGTCCACCAATTCAGGGGTCAACTAGTTGAATATGAGATTATGGTATCATATCAATAAAAAAGACAATAATAAGAACAAATGACGTAAATTCTAGCGAAAATTGCCCCGTGTTAAAGGATATACACATGTGAACTAATACTTTTGGAACTTGATTATATTCACCAAACTATAGACAACTGAAATGACAACAAATCATAAAATGAGTTATTCTTACCAAAAGGTCCCAAGGAGAACAGACAGCTGCAGCTCCTATTAGAGGAATACCATCCCCATCCTCTCCAAGATATTTCACCTAGAGCATGAACATTGTCTTAACACAAATTGTACATATCCAGAGCTTTGAAATTCCGAATACACATAAAAAATGTCCTAGATACAAACTATAGACATATAAACAATCAAATAGCACTCAATACAAGACCAGTAAGGCATATAACAATCATGTTGTTGGTCTGAGCAAGAGTACTTAAAAATTTTGACACATCCACTTAAGAGAAATGAGTGCAATCAAAATAGACTGCTTTCGGATAGCTTTTGAGCATATGTCCATTTCAAATCTAAGTTATAAATTAGCTTGTACGGATTTTGCTGCTGCTAGACAGCCCATAATTAACTCATTTCAACACCAAACGAACTAAATATGTCTATCAATATCTTCTTAAATTATCAGAGTTTTCCAAGACTCCTAGGAATTTAATTGTTCCATAAATGGCTGTATCTCTCCCCCTCCCTCTCTTTTTAGAACAGTACCCTATTGCATTTGAGGGAAAAAGTCCTCTACATACGTACTAAGTAGTACGATGCAAGTATTCTGTCAAAGAACTCAGTAGAGCCATTAAAATTTTAAAGCACAGTTCATATTCATGCCACAATGTCTGCATAGTAGCTCTGTTGATCTCCTTAATACTTGGTTCATTCATAGGACTTAAAAATAGAGACATGGGTCAATAAAAGTAGGTGCATGCAATGAAATTACATGAAAAATGGAAAGTAGGGATTATTATACCAGGATATTGGCACCGATACTAGTCCCAACAGCATATAAAGGAGCTTCTGGATAGCAACAGTGAATATGACCAACAACTTTTCGTATGTCCGCCGTCCACCCAGCATTATAGAAGCAATCAGACTGATCATATATAATTATAACAAGAGAACTTGTCAGCACAATTATGAAAAAGTAATTATGCATGTTTTAGTTTCTTTCCAATATACAAAGAATGAATGTAATCAGCAAATTGCAAACAATATTTATAAGCCAAGCCACTACTTAAATAGTAAGAAATTCATGTCATGACAAAGTCTAGCATAGAACCATTTATTCATATGAACTAAAAACTTTAGAAGGCCCATCTTTCCCTAGATAAGCAAAACGGTAAATAAGCCTTTAATTGACTGCACACCCTTTCCTTTTCCCACAAAATAGAACAAAATGAAAATAGAACCCTCTATCAAGCCATGTAGTACTGCAAAAGATAACCCAGCACCACAGTTTCCTTTCTCCTCCCCTTTCTTGAGATTCACTAGTCATATGATGTATGAGCTAATTGCAAGAGTGGACACCCTTTTCCATAAAGCTTTGAGAAAGAGGGAGTGAAAAGAGAGACAAAACATTTTGTGAATAACAATCTCAAGTTTATGCTTACAGTTATTGATATCCCTCCAAGTCCGCGATGATTGCTCACAACAACATTCCAACCATGTCTTGCCATCTTAAAAGCAATATGCCTTACATACTGGCAGACAATATATATTTGTCTCAGAATAAAGTGTAAAAAAGGTAAAGTAGAAAAAATGAAAGGTTATAGCTCAATTGACATAGAGATAATTTGAATTCTGGATGAATCCTAAATTCAAATTTGACAAAGAAAATCATCCAACAATACTTCAAAATTTTAAAATTTATGAGAATAATCACTTGTCTTACTACTAATTTGAGCATTTAATCAACCATGTTCATATCTTAAAACAATATGCATTACAGGGATCTTTATAGATAAATTGACATCTATATTCCATATCTTGACTTGGAAAAGTATAATCTCTGAAATGATATCACTTGGTGAATATGAGTAACTAGCTTGTCAAATGGATTAAAAGGAACCATGGTCAAGAAAAAGAAGACAATTTACTTCATTTCCTTACTGCTAGCTAATCAAGAAGGAAAAGCACCATCATAATATAGAAAAGAGCTAATCAAGAAGGAAAAGCACCATCCTAACATCAACAATAGCCAAGTCAGAAACAAAAGCACCGTTTGGGTGAGAGATGAAGAAAGAAAAGGAATTTAAAGGAAAAAAAAATCATAAAAGAAGGAAACTATACAAATTAGCTTCTTTCCTTACAAAGTATAGATAGCATTACAAGAAAGTTACTTAGAACAGGTAACCAGGTTTTCTAGAGATCATACAAGGAGTTTCATACTTAGAAATTCACTCAATATAAAAGAAACATAAGAACCTGCAGCTTAAATGATTCTTAGTGGGTTAGTTAGAATAGAAAATTCGTATGGACTGATTTCAAGCAAATAGCTTCACACAACTTCCAGTTTAGATCAAGTTCCCATTTAAGTCTAGATAAGAAGACTACAAGTTACAATAAAAAGGAAGGAAAAGGGATGCTTACAGCATCAGCCGAATCACTAGTTAAGCCAGGTATCACTATCACAACTGGAGCTTTATCATTGGGTAGAATGGTTTCATTCGTAGAGGAGGTATCTTCTTTAACTGTAAAACAGAGATATGAAGCAATCAAATAACCAGGTCAAGGATGACGGAAAAAAGGTCATATATGGCAATATTTCTTTTGGGTATTTAAGTTAACCAAAAATTTCTTTTTCCCGCAACAAATCAAAATCCATAACATTGGCTATTTCATTTCTGACTTTAGTCTATCCTCTGCTTCATCAAATATTACAGTTATTTTCTGAAGTCCCAAGTATAAAATGTTTAGAAGACTGTAACTCAAGATACATTTGTGGTAACAGTGTGCCATTTGATTCAAGTGAATGGATCTATTCCTGCTAATCTAGAACCTTTCTAAGAAAACTGTAACAAGGAACAGGAAGATCATGAGTTGTTATCGATCTTAAAACCACATATGCTGCCAGCAAATAATTCAAAAGCTTCACATAGAAAAAGGAAAGGAACAAGATTTCTATAGCAACATGTAAACGAAATGGAATGAATAACTGAAAAAATTAGACGGAAAATATCACAAATAATAATAACATTTTCTAAAAAGCCCAAAAAGTTGAAGATACTAGCCATCAGAATACAATAGCCAGTCCAGCGCAATTGTTCCGCCGTCAGATGCATGGAACAACTCCCTGAACATTCAAAAGAAACAATTTTTTATTTTAATCCACATACTAAAGTAAAAGAAGAATACCCCAATTATCATCAACACCAGTGTTATTCCACAACTATTGCAATTATCAGGTCAAAAGCCAACACACCAGTATACTCTCACTTATTTTGCTGCTACACATGATTTTAGAATATAACTCAGGAACATTGAAGAAATGTGTAAAAAGCAGAGACTTAAGAAGTCACTGACTAACCTCCTGTAACTGAACTTAGGAGACTTCGCAAACAGACTCAAAAACGCTGTTTGGAGATGAGGACTAGAGAGCCAAGGAGTAGGGCTATACCTACATTTTATAGAAGAAAAAAAAAGGACAAAATCAGTCCTAAGGACAGGTCATATACATTCAATTATCCAGAAAACTTGCGCGAATCGGAACCTTCCATGAAGGATCCGGCAAGAAGAAACGACAGAGCAATAGAGGTCGGAGGAAAAGTTGCAGGTGATGGTTACAACGTCGCCTCGGAAGCCTTTGAGCAAGTGGCGGAGGAAGTGAATCTCCAAAAAGTTATAGAGAAAGAGTAGAAGAATCGCGAAAAAGAAAAGGACATAATGAGAAGCGGGAATCAGGATGATCGACGTTAAAAGAAGGTCGTACGGAGACTCCGAAGTCGGCGAGACGGTACAATCTGCCATGTAAGAGAGTAAGCGACGGTGTAGACCAAAAAGCGTTTGTATACTTGGCGTATGAAAAGGAACCACCACTTTATCCTTTCATCTTGTTGAACCAGCCCAAATCGATAACCGCCGGCAGTAGGAATTTACACACGTCAAGTTCTATCAATTTGGTTTGATTGTCATATATAGTGTCTTTCTTCGGACTCAGAACTTCTGCTATAAGTCGCGCTCGCTTTTGCGTGGCAATCCCATTTATGTCCGTTTAAGCAAAATTTAGCCTTCTCACGTGAATGTTACCGAACAATTCCGTTAGCCTTCAAACACCTCACTCGCACACAAGTATTTAAGTGTTTCCTTCACACACAAAAAGAACAAGTGTAATAGAGTTGGTTGGGTCGGCTGGACCGGCTTTACTAGGCCCAGCTCCAGGCCCAGTTAACGACAGCCTAACGTTCACAGCCCGTTCGGCCCATCAGGTGTTAGACTCCCATGCAAGCACTATGAGTCACGTAAAGATGTAAACCTAGCATCCACAGCATATATAAGGTACTATTCTACCATGATACATGTACGAGATTACAACCCTATTTTTCTCTACTTTCAGCAACCAAAACCTATACCAAAAATACTGACTTGAGTGTCGGATGGGCCTCCCGGGAATCAACTCCTCGCCCGCCGTTATCTGTTTTGCAGGTATCTCACAACCAGAATCGCACGGACCATGGATCAAAACAACGACGTTCAACCTTAGCAAGATCAGGCTGAACCATTTGGCGCCCACCGTGGGGCTCGACGTCAGGGCACTACGTCCAGAACTAAGCAGATCAGTCAGGCGGTGGCAGCCAACCCTGATATTGTCGTCGTCACGGCCCTCGCACTGCAATGGATGGCTTTGCCATTACCCGCTGTTCTCCCACCAGTACACTCCGACTCTCGCACACAGTCTTCACACCCGAATGATCACCCCTGGCCTCAAAATCAAGACCAGGAAGAGCAAAACGTAGCCCTGGAGGATAACGCTGATTCAGTGATTCGTCAAACTCTACAGTCGCGACTGGAACACCAGCAGACACCCACTCAGCAACTGGGTGCAATGACCGATCGTCCTCCAGCGGAAGCCCTAGGAAAAATTGCCGCCGACCGAGTCACTCTGGTTACGAATTCTAACCCGAGCCAACCGTCCACACAGTATAGCCCTTTGACCGATAAGTTGTATAACCGGCAAAGGCCATGGAGGCAACACGAAAACGAGGGTGACCAATGTAGGGCACAGTTTGGGACAGGAGATGTTAGCAGTGCCGAACGACAAGGTGACCGACCGGTTATGGTTGTCAACACGATTTTCGGGAGTAGCGCAGCAAGAGAGCCGACCGATAAAGGAAGAAAAAGATATGCCGGGCAGATCGTTAAAAACTCGTCAGCAAAGCAAAAGAAGCTGAACGACGTAGTAATTTCGTTCGACGAATCTGATCTAAAAGGTGTAAGCCGTCCTCATGGTGATGCATTGGTGGCCACCTTGAGCATTGAGGATAACGAAGTGAAGCGGATACTGATCGACACAGGCAGCTCAGCTGACCTACTATATTACGACGCTTTCGAGCAGATGAAGATACCAGAGGATCGGTTGTTGCCATCGGACGGACCCATCAAAGGGGTAACTGGAGTATCAGCCTACCCATTCGCCCGAGTTTTGTTGAAAGTAAAATTTGGATAGCAGCCAAGCCACGTGGAGAGAAGTATTAAATTTTTGGTCGTCAAGTTTATGGGAGCATACAATGCTGTAATTGGAAGAACCACTCAAAACGCTCTTATGGCAGTTGTCTCCACCTACTACCAAGCAATGAAGTTCCCAATGCCACATGGAATCGGTGTTGTAAGGAGTCAGCAGAAAATCGCTAGGGAATGCTACTTAGCAGAAATCGGGGTACTAGACGGAGCAGTAGTTCTGGCAAACTCGCTCGATGTGAGAGCTGATGAAGAAACGGAAAGGATGAATCTTATGGAAGAAACGCAGCAGATCGTACTGGATGAAACAGATCAGTCCAAATTCACAAATCTAGGTTCCGAGCTGAAAAGAGGTCTAGTCAAAGAGATCACGGATTGTTTGGTAGAAAACAGATCAATTTTTGCCTGGGTGCCGAGCGACATGCCTGAAATTTCCCGATCAGTAACATCGCATTCCCTTGGTATCTGGGCAGATTGCAAGCCAGTCAGACAAAAGAAGCGGTCGCACGACAGGGAAAGATAGGAAGTGATCAAGAAAGAAATAGAGAGACTGCTCGACGCTGGGTTTATTTGGGAAGTCAAGTACCCAAAATGGCTGGCGAACGTTGTACTAGTGAAAAAAAAGAATGGAAAGGGGAGAATGTGTATTGACTTCACTGACTTAAACAAGGCGTGCCCGAAGGATAGTTTCCCCCTACCCAAAATAGATCAGTTGGTAGACTCTACATCGGGACATGAGTTGCTCAGCTTTTTGGATGCTTTTTTGGGATACCATCAGATACAAATGAGTCTCGAAGATGAGGAGAAGACAGCTTTCATAACCGACCAGGGCACATTCTGTTACCAAGTAATGCCGTTCGGTTTAAAGAATGCAGGGGCCACTTACCAACGACTCATAATGGAAGTCTTCAAAAAACAGATCGGTCGATCGGTCGAAACTTATGTGGATGATATGGTAGTCAAGAGTAAAACGGCTGCCGAGCATGTGAAAGGTCTGAAAGAAGTCTTTCAGACCCTCAATAAGTTTCAGATGAAGCTGAACCCAGAAAAATGCATTTTTGGCGTGGCGTCCGGCAAATTTTTGGGGTTCATGATTACTCAACGGGGAATCGAAGCGAACCCAGAGAAGATCGAGGTCATCATCCAAATGCCTTCGCTGCGTTGCTTAAAAGAAGTCTAAATATTGACCGGGCGGATAGTTTCTTTGAGCAGATTTGTCTCCAGGATGGGGGACAAGTGTCTCCCATTTTTTAAAATTTTGAGGAAAGCGAATGTAACCCAATTCTAATGGCCGGACGAGTGTGAAAGAGCATTCCAACACTTGAAGCAATATCTGACTAGTCTGCCCATCTTGCAAAGCCTGGTTGAGGGCGAGAGCCTGATTATCTACTTGGCAGCCACAGAAGGGGCGATCAGTGCGGTTCTCGTTCGATCGGAAG
>JAOSBP010000009.1:2367964-2380829 GCA_027563825.1 Erythroxylum mucronatum
TCCCTATTTGCTCCCCTCTGATTAATTGATTCAATTTATGCTTGGCCCAAGATTTCCTAAAATTCTAACTACCCTCTCTCAAGGTGTAACTAAATGTCACTAGTTAAATAAATTAGAATTAACTTTGAGATCTCTCGATGTGCAAAGCTTTTCCTAAACATTCAACTAGATATGAACCTATCCTAAGCTTTTCCTAAACATTTAACTAGATATGAACCTATCCTATAGGCAGTGTATTAATCTATTAAATCTCTTCCTAATAAATCAGTAAGTTGTTATTTATAGGTCTATTAATCGTCAACTCTTTTTATATAATTAAGACAAATTATCAAGCTCACTCTCTCGATTTATTGTAAGGTTTAAGCACAATAAATAACACAAACATGTATATCATTAAATCAATAACTAAAGGTTCACAAATAGTTCAACAACAAACCCTAAAAATTGTTTTAGCCGATCATAATATCCATAGCATCCCCAACAATCAAATAATCCATGATAAATATGCAAGAAGAGAAAGAAATTAAAATAAGATTGGACAGGGTAGCGCCTCCTCTTCTTTGCCCAATCTGGAAAATTTGGATGACGGGGTCCTCTTTTCCTAATCAGGAATGAAACCTTGAATGTCTCTTATCTTTAAGCTTTTAATCTTTCTTTTAGCTCTAGGAAGTAAGTTCCACGACCCTCTTGCGACTCTTAGGATTTTATGTCTTGTAAAATCACGAAAACCTAAAAAAATACATGAAACCTGTGTGTCTCTTCGACTTTTAGTTCCCACGATTGTGGGAATTATACTTGTGATTCACATGATCATTGGTTAACTTAACATAAACTTTCTCCATATATTTCCCACGATTGTGGAAAACATGCCCTTTTACATCGTCGTGGGCTCTTGTTTTTTAGCAGCTCCACTTCTCTTCTCTTCTCTTGGTCCCTAGGTCAATCACAAAGGTGTCCACCCTCCATTCCTGCACCAAAATGATCAATTCCTACCCTAAACCAATATCGAACACAAAAGAACAACCATAAAGACCAAACTAAACAAAAACACACAAAAAAAGTCATAAAACACAATAATACTAACTTATCATGCAAGAAAACCTTGCCAGATACTTGGAAAAACATATACTAATGCATAGCTATCAACTCTCCCACACTTAAATCCTTGCTTGTCCTCAAGCAAAATCAAACACAACCAATCAGTTCCATCATTTCATTTTCACAAATATCAAAGCATGCAATCCCTCAAAATTTGGCCAACTCAAATGTCAAGCTATTACATATATCATGATTACTTTTCATTAGTGTATATAAGCAAACCCAATTTATGGAACCATCACTCAAAGATAAGTATAAACGTAAAATGAATCTTCCTTACGGTTTCACTCATTTCTCTCAAGTGTTTGATGGTTTGTGATTTGCTCAAGCTTCCTATAGGAAACTGCACTACCATAGGCCTTCTAATACACCAATTTTCCTCTACAATGATCACATGTATAAATAGATCAAAAGGACTTGTTTTAGGTTGTAATGTGGTAAGGGTTAAGGTGGGTCAAAAGAGGTAAAGGGTTTAACACAAGCGTTCATAAAGTAATAAGTAAATAAAGGGATACAAAGAATATTATGATATATACAAATGTAAATATACTACTACTTCGTGCTTATTGATGCTACCTAAAATGTTCTCCCCTTCTTTTTTCTTTACTTTTTTATTTTATTTTATTTTTTCTTTTTATATAATTGAAGAAACAACAAACAACATAGAAACTAGATACATTGTGATTGAAGAGTTAAGTATAATTCAATTTATCTTGGAAAAAAAAATTGTACCAAAAATCCCAAACTAGTGCATCACTTAATACTTTACTAAGCTTGTGAATGGGTAGGCTAATGAGGTTTTAGGTTTTACAATATGAGGTGTTTTCAAGAAACAAAAGGTTTAAGGCTCAATAGGGCTAACAAGGGATAATAACAATGGTAGGTCATTTAAGCCAAGGGTTCTCATAAAAAGGGACTTAATCATTTCTATTAAGCATGCATCTAGTAGACTCAAACTGATTCAAAGCAAGTTTTGAAGGTAATAACCTAAAGGGGCATCACACACTCAAAGAAATAAGATGACTATAAATGGAATCATATAAGCTGAATCCTCACATTGGCTCAAATGAAAATTCATTATGCATCGCTACACTATCTCATTGCTTAAGTTTCACATTTTGAGTAAACTTTTGCAACCAACTACTTTTCATCACTCAACATGATTCACTCTCTACTCAAGTAGCCTAATCCAAGTTCAAGCATGCACTCAATCTTATTCCAACTAGAGTGACAAAATCTTATGGAAAAACACATTAAAATTGATTCAAGTGTGGTTCCATTGCTTAACACAACATAACATCAAACAATAACCTAATATGCCTAAAACATGCATCCTAAATAGTAAACAAAACAAATTCAAACAATGCAATTGACAAGGCAAATGTCACCTCCACACTTGGACAACATATTGTCCTTAATGTGACAAGGCAACCAAAAAAATGAAATCAAAACATCAAACACAACATCAACCAAGCAAACAAATAAGACAACTAACAAAGTAAATAAAACAATATAAAAAGTGAAGGGTAAGAAGGCTTATGGGGATTGAGGTGGTGAAGGCGCAGGAGAGGGGACTTCAATGTTCTCTGTCTGGATGAACTTAAGGAACTTCTTCTTCATGTACTACTAGTCCTTGTG
This sequence comes from Erythroxylum mucronatum, assembly GCA_027563825.1. Taxonomy (NCBI): domain Eukaryota; kingdom Viridiplantae; phylum Streptophyta; class Magnoliopsida; order Malpighiales; family Erythroxylaceae; genus Erythroxylum; species Erythroxylum mucronatum. The sequence continues at coordinate 2,370,701 of JAOSBP010000009.1, forward strand.
TACTTGTCGCATTTGGTTTCCAAGCTTATTAATCTACAGCGTCATTTCTGGTCAAGAATTTGCTGAAACTGATCAACATTTGCTGCTACTGTTGGTTCCTCTTCGACTGCTTCTTCTCAAGGCTCTGGTGGCGCTTGAGAGGTGCATGGTTGAGACATGGTTGCATTCTTGCCTTTCTTGTTCTTAACCGCAGTACATGTCTAAGGATTTTGAAGCTCTATAAAATGAAGCTTCAAAATTCCAAAGGGTCTTAAATATGATACATCAAAGACATCATAGTTAGTAGTACGCATAGTATCCACATCAAGATGATAAAACGAAGCCAAGGAACAACATAAGCCATACCAACATATGAGCTTTTCTTATTAACACAACTCACAATAGACCTAAAAATATGATACGGGGTATTTATTTTAACTTTGCGATCCATACACCAAAAAAAAAAGTTCTTTAGCAAAACACTTATTGCTTTCAGTTTTATTAAAGACAATTAAGCACACAATTTGTGAAGCAATAAGTGCTCAGTGCTACGAATTAAGGTGTTCGATGCATTCCTAGAATCAAACGTGTTTTCACCCGTAAGGCTTTTCCAATAGTCATCCACATAGAAGTCATCATGATCATCTAAAATTTTAGTGTTTGATAAGTCAAAAAGTGGACAAATTACTGTATAATCAATCTTATAAACATGACCACCTATTCTAAACCAAAATGAATCCATTTAAGGCTTATAACGTATAGTGGTAAAAAATTCAACAGTCATCATGGGGTATATCGGTACATCACAATGAATTAACTGACCTCAACTAATATTCACAGCTAATCGTTCAATATTACTCCTTAAACCTAGAGTTTTTAATAATTCAAAATCAAAGGATCTTGGAAGCAGTAATTCTCTATCTTTAAAGTCCCGAAATCAAATACCTTTGTCTTTAAAAAAAATGGGAATGGGGTACGAAAATTTGCCACTATATCAGTTTTACCTTCACCGGAGACTTATTGATGAAATTGATCAATGGGTTTCCAAGCGACAGGCTTCTTTAGAGTCATTGAAGAAGAAAAATCTACAAAATAGGCAAAAGAAAGAGTGAGTACGTTTTAGAGAGAGAAGGAAATAAGAACTCAACAAATCCTTGTATTCTTGATGGTGTAGTGTGAAATAAGTGCAAAAGAAGTGATTAATAATGGAAAAGATGAAGAAAATACCAAAGTTTGGGAGAAATATGAAAGATTTTCGAAGCTATGGTTATGAGAGAGTCAGTTGCACAGAGAAAGTAAGGGAAAGTGAAGAAAGAAGAAGAAAAAAGCACTTTTAAAAAGTTTCTATCGAAGGATCCCACGATCATGGAAATCACTATGATTTGGTTAAGGCTCTAGAAAGTTTCTAGAAAGCCTTCGCACGCTCATGGAAAATGGGTCCATTTCCACGATTGTGGGTTAAGGCTCTAGAAAGTTTCTGGAAAGCTTCCCACGTTTGCGGGAATCAACCCAATTCCTATAATCGTGGATTGTCTATTTTTTTCAACTTCTTATTCTTCTTCTAAGCTTAACATGAATTCCCAACATTCAATCAACCTACCAACACATCAAAATCAACTATCCAATAAGAAAATTGAAATTAACACAAGTTCAAACTCAAACAAAATTCAAACCAAACATAATCAAAACCAAACAAATCAAACACATAAATACACAAAAGCAAGCAAAAGAAAGGTAAACATGCTAAGTTAAGGTCATTAGATTGACCATTTCATATGCTTTCATGAAGAAGTGGAAGAAAGGAAAGAGATGACTTCCCTTTCTTATGAGTATGGGCCTCCAAGTATGACTTACACCTATGCTCATTGACCTTGAATACTTCACTCTTTTCATTTTCTAACTCCAAAGCTCCATAGGGAAACACTTGAATAACCTTGAAGGGTCCACTCCATCTTAAATTGAGCTTTCTAGGAAATAATTGAAGTCTTGAATTAAACAAAAGCACTAAGTCCCTACTCTTGAACTCCTTCTTCTTAATGTAAGCATCATACCACTTCTTTGTCCTTTCCTTGTACAACCTTCTTCAAACCTCAATTCTTCTAATTAGTCAAGTTGTAACAATCTTTTCTCACCCGTAGGCTTCCAATCCATATTCAACTTCCTAACGGCCCAATAGGCCCGATGCTCCAACTCCAAAAGGTAAATGACACGGCTTGCCATACACAAATCTATATGGAGTAGTTCCTATGGTGTCTTAAAAGCTGTCCTATAATCCCATAGGGTGCCATCTAGCTTCAACGCCTAATCCTTTCTTGAGGCGCTCACTACCTTCTCCAAAATCTTCTTCAGCTCTCTGTTTACCACCTCCATTTGGCCACTGGTTTGGGTGTAGTAAGGAGTCGCCACTCTATGATGAACATTGTATCTTTTTAGACGAGCCTCAAACAATTTGTTGCAAAAATGGCTCCCTCTATCACTTATAATCACTCTAGGCACCCTAAATCTCGTAAAGATCTTCTTGATGAACTTTGAACCAACTTGCCGTAATTAGTTGGAGTAGCTACAACCTCAACCCACCTGGAAATATAATCAACTCCAACTAATATGTAAGTCTTACCTGAAGAGGTTGGGAATGGTCCCATGAAGTCCAATCCCCACACATCGAATATCTCCACCTCCATAATGTTTGGAAGTGGCATCTCATCCTTCTTTGATATGTTACCCACACTTTAACTCCTATTACATTTTAGAACAAAATCTCGAGCATCCTTGAACAAGGTTGGCTAATAGAATCCACACTCCGAGATCCAAGTTGCAGTCTTGTTAGCTTTATATTGCCCTGCATAAAGTGAACTATGACATTGCATCAAAATTTCAGGCAATTCATCTTCGGGGATACAACTGCGAATCATACTGTTAGCACATATCTTATAAAGTACAAGTTCATCCCAAATATAAAGAGAACATTGAAATACAAAGCGCTTCGTTTGTTGATAAGAAAAATTGGAAACAAGAATACTACCTGACAGGTAGTTTGCAATATCCGTAATCCAAAGACGAAAAGGATTATCTACCATCATTAAAGCCTTACTAGGAAAGCTCTCCTCGATTTCCTCTTCTTTTTTATGGTGCCCTCCTTCACTTCTCAAGAGGTGGTCAGCTTCAACATTTTATACTCCTTTCTTATCTTTAATCTCAATTTCAAATTCTTGGAGCAGAAGTACCCACCGGATAAGCCTAACCTTGGCATCCTTCTTCGCAAAAAGATATCGCAATATTGCATGATATGTAAAAACAATGACGTGTGAGCCTAAAAGATAAGAACGAAATTTCTCACATGCAAATACCACAGTAAGCAACTCCTTTTTAGTAGTTGTGTAATTCAGTTGTGCTCCCGTCATGGTCTTGCTTACGTAATAAATGGCGTGCAGCCTTTTTTCCTTCTGCTAACAAAAGACACAACCAATGGCATGATCTCTTGCATCATATATAATCTCAAAAGAAATAGACCAATCCGGCGATGTCAGAATGGGTGCTGATATAAGTGTCTTCTTCAACCTCTTAAAAGCATCCAAACAAGCATCATCAAAAATAAAAGGCCCATCTTTAACTAATAAATGAGTTATGGGCTAGCGATAAGAGAAAAATCCTTAATAAACCATCTGTAGAACCCTGCATGACCAAGGAAGGCTCGAATGCTCTTGATGTTGGTAGGAGGTGGTAACTTTTCAATTACTTCGGTCTTAGCTCGATCCACCTCAATCCCCTTTCCTGAGATCTTATGGCCCAATACAATTCCCTTTTGGATCATAAAGTGACACTTTTCCCGGTTCAAGACTAGATGAGACGCCTCACATCTTTGAAGCACTCTGTCTAAATCAAACAAACAATGATCAAAAAGAATCTCCCAAGATAGAGAAACCATTCATGAATACCTTTATGAAGTTCTCATTCATGTTCGCGAATAAGAGCATCATGCACCTTTGAAATGTGGCAGGTGTATTGTATAAACTAAATGGCATCCTTTGATAAGCAAAAGTCCCATAAGAATAAGTGAAAGTAGTCTTCTCTTGATCCTGTGGGTATATAACCACCTGATTATACCCTAAGTATCCATCAAGAAAACAGTAAAATGCATAGCCAGCCACCCTATCAATCATTTGGTCCACAAAAAGTAAAGGGAAGTGATCTTTCTTGGTGGTCAAATTGAGCTTCCAGTAATCAATACATACTCCCCAACCTATGATGGTCCCAGTGGAAATCTTTTCACCTTTTCATTTTCCATCACTGTCATACCTCCCTTCTTAGGCATACACTGTATCAAACTCATCCACTCACTATCTAAATTGGGATAAATAATACCTGCATCTAATAGCTTTACTACCTTCTTCTTCACAACATCTTTCATGTTTGGATTTAACCTTCTCTGTCGCTCTCCCCAATTTTACACCCTTCTTCTAAGTTAATCCTATGCATCACCACATTGGGGATAATCCCCTTAATATCATAAATTTGCCACCCTATAGCGCTCATCCTCTTCCTAATGGTCTCCGCCACTTTCTCTTCTTGCTTAAAATCTAATTGGTTCAAGATAATGATGGGTAAGGTATAGTTCTTACCTAAAAAGGTGTATCTCAAAAGGGGTAGGTAAGGATTTAAGCTTTAAACTGGGAGGCTTAACAAAAGAAGGTGATGTAGGTGTATCTGTTCTCTCCAACTTCTCTAACTCAACTTCCTCACATAAATCCTCTTCTCTTATACTCTCATCCTTGTGTACTTCAGTAACTTAATTAACTTCCTCTTCAACCTCCTTGACATATTCATCCACAACATTAATCTTCATACATACATTACTATCCATCAGTTTCTTCAAAGATTTAGACATATTAAACTCAACCTGCTCATCAGCAATCCTCAAAACAAGTTTTCCCTCATGTACATCAACTAATGCCTTACCAGTATTCATAAAGGGCCTACCCAAAATCAATGGAGAATTTTTATCAGCTTCAAAATCCAATACCACAAAATCAACAAGAATTATAAATTTATCTACTTTTACTAACACATCTTCTACAACTCCATATGGCCTCTTGATGGATTGATCCACAAGTTGAATCAGCATGGATGTTGGCTTGACCTCTTCTAGTCCCAATTTTCGGAAAACAGACAAAGGCATCAAGTTAATGCTTGCACCTAAATCATATAAGCATTTAGAAAATTCAAAGTCGCGAACAACACATGGAATTGTAAAAATCCCTGGATCTTGTAGTTTTGAAGGCATCGTGCTTGAGATAATCGAACTACAATTCTCTGTCAAAGTGACCGTCTAATTATCCTCCCAACTATGTTTGTGTGTCATTATATCCTTCAAAAACTTCGCATACTTGGGCATGCACTCCAAAGCTTCCACTAATGATAGGTTGATCTGAAGCCTCTTCAGTTTCTCCAGAAACTTGGAAAACTGAGTGTCCACTTGATGTTATCTCAGCCTTTATAGATATGGAAGTTTGGGCTTGTATGGTGGTGGTGGCATATACAACCTCTTTTCTTCTTTCTCTTCTTGAATCTCCTAACCTTTTCCCTTTTCTTAGCTATCCTTTTTCACACTTAGTTCATCCATCTACTTGCCACTTCAAAGTGTGATAGCCTTCAATTGTTCCCTTGGGTTAGCCTCAGTATTGCTTGGTAAGTTACCTGCACTTTTAGATGACATAGCATTAGCAAGTTGACCTACCTATACCTCCAAGTTGTGGATGGATGAGGCTTGGTTCTTCACTATTTGATCAAACTTTGCCTCCATCCTCTTTTGACTTTCCACCTAGCTCGAAAACATTCTCTTTTGTTTCTCTTCTTGATTTGCCATTCTGGACTCCAAAACATCCATCAACTTGTCCATTTTGTTCTCCAAGGATCCAAGTCGGTCTTGCTGATATCTTAGAGGTCCTTGCAGTCTTGCTTGGCCACCTGTATTGTTAGTACTCTAAGAAAAATTTGGGTAGTTTTTCCACCTAGGATTATAAGTATTCGAGTACAAATTGTTACCTGGCTATGGTTGGCTCAAGTAACTTACTTGTTCAGTCCTATTAACTCTCAACAAAAAGCATTCTATTGTGCAATGGTTGTCCTGCCCGTATAACTCATACTGCGATTGCATAGCCTTGCTGTAGATGAAGGTACTCCTTGCATGTTGCTCAACTGCTTGGTGAGGGTTGTGATCTATGCCTACAAAGTGGTAACAACGACAATTGAGATCATATCCTTTTGCCCTTGTCTACTCCTCTCGCTTAACCATATATAATTGTTGCTCGCTAACTCTTCCAAAAGGTCATGTACTGCATCGATAATTTTCCTTATCAAAGCTCCTCCCACAACTGCATCTATGATCCCTCTTGTGCTCTAATTTACACTATTATAGAATGTTTGCATGAGGAATTCTCTCAGAAGGTTATGGTGGGGACAGCTTCTCTGTAGTTCTTTAAACATCTCCCAAGCTTCATATAAAGACTCCTCATCGCTTTGTTGAAAATTTGTGATTTCATTAGTGATCCTTGTTATCTTGGTCAATAGGAAGTATTTGGCGAGAAATGCCCGAGCTATTTGTTCCCAAGTAGTAATTTTCCCTAAGCTGAATGAATTGTATCACGCCTTCGCCCGATCTCTCAAAGTGAGAGAAAATAGTCGCAACCTCACAGTATCGTCAGACATCCTATGAAATCAGAAAGAGTTCACATATTGAAAAAAAAATTGGCGAGATGGGCGTTGGGATCTTCATTGGATAACCCATAGAACTACACAGTACTCTGAAGAATGTTAAGGAGTGTCGACTTAATCTCGAAATTGTTAGCTTGAATCACTGGCCTCGCAACTCCTTGAGGACTGAATCTTAGTCTCATAAAGTCAATCAATGCCCTTTCTGCCCCTCTTTATTCCCCTTCTGCCACCGTATTTTTTTGTATAGTGTCTTGGCGCTTCACTATCTTCAACTGTCATTCGTGCCTTGTGACATCTACTAACTCTTCATCACGAAATTTAGTATCCCTTTACATGTTCCTTATGTTCATGCACCTACAAAGACACAAGGAAAAGTATCAAAAACTCTTAAATCAAAGTAACCCAAGCTAAATAAGATGCTAACAATCAATTCCCGACAACGGCGCCAAAAACTTGTTGACTGCAAAACACACTCCTAGTCTTACACTCAAAGCTGTAAATATACAGTTCGTACTTGTAGTTGAAAGTAGATATCGATCCTACAAGGATTGTGCTTAGGCACCAATTAATTCAGGTTGTCTTTGTTTAAGAAATCGTTTCAATTGAATTTAAAAAGATAAGTAAAATAAAGACAAACTAAAAATAACAGGGAACAACGCAACCTAAACAAAAATCATAAACTAAGACTTGGAAAAAATCAAGATTAGGCATTAGGATTTATCATTATCCCTATTTACACCCCTCTGATTAATTGATTCAATTTATGCTTGGCCCCAGATTTCCTAAAATTCTAGCTACCCTCTCTCAAGGTGTAACTAAATGTCACTAGTTAAATAAATTAGAAATAACTTTGGGATCTTTCGATGTGCAAAGCCTTTCCTAAACATTAAACTAGATATGAAGCTATCCTATCGGTAGCGTATTGATCTATTAAAATCTCTTCCTAATAAATCAATAACTTGTTATTTATAGGTTTATTAATCGACAACTCTCGTTGTATAATTAACATAGATTACCAAGCTCACTTTCTTGATTTATTGCAAGGTTTAAGCACAATAAATAACAAAAACATGTATATCATTAAATTAATAACCAAAGGTTCACAAATAGTTCAATAACAAACCCTAAAAATTGTTTTAGCCAATCATAATATCCATAACATTCCCAACAATCAAATAATTCATGATAAACATGTTAGAAGAGAAAGAAACTAAAAAAAGACTGGACGGGACAGCTCTTCCTCTTCTTTGGCCAATCTGGAAAATCTGGATGACAAGGTGCTCTTTGCCCAATCGGGAATGAAATTCAGTACAATCTTTCCTGTGTTTTAACATTTCATTGGTTGAACCAGATTCTAGAATTATATTGTAAAGGCCATCGAATTTTGATACTCCTCAATAGGACTATAGCTAGGCCAATTAACATACTAGAAATTAGTAGATTCACCATTACCAATTTGATGCTTGATCATAATTCGTACTTGCTCCCTTAGCCTGAATATTTAGACAATTGTCCATGAAACATTGCAATTTGGATTAATAGATTAGAAGTTTGATTTTTTCAGGTAGAAAACATGTAACTATCTAATCCACAAAGCTTTCATATCATTAATGAGCTTCCAAATTATCATAAGCATTTTGTTGGTAATCCTTTTAAGATGATTCCTAAATCTTCTTATCCTTTGGAAAGCAAAACTCACTCCATTTGACTTTGGCTAGTGCATTCTTGGAAGTATCCCCTGACCAAAGACAACATCTCATTAACCTCTCATTTATCTTAATAATGCCCTTAGGAAGCATGAGATGTTAAGGCTAATATACTTGGAGCATGGAAGTATTCCAACTTATGAAATTCCTATTGTGCTAGCTTGTAATTCGCATTTTTATCTATGAGAGGAAGTTAATCAATATAGAAGGGCCTTCTCAAAGTTATTTGGAATTCTTAATCAGGTTAACGGGGGTCAATTGGAATTTAAGCCTATCAAGGGGAGAACCACTTAAGATATTATTTTGCACTTAGTGATAAGATGATCACACTCTTTTCCTTGTTAATGATAAGCTTGAAAGTTATTCAAAGTCATGTGGGTGAACAATAGCAATAATATTTTCAAGTTTGGAAGGATAGTTCTGAAGATTTTGCTAAGGAGTAGCGAGTCTCAGAACTTTAAGCCAAGTCTTTTTTATTGAGATATTGCTACTAGAATTAAGGGAGCGATAGGAGTGAGGTAGGGTAACCTGATCTTGCAGCTAAAGTTGAAATTGTTACTTTTGAATTGTTATTGTTAGGGCCTAAGAGAGTAAAAGAGAAGAGCTAAAAATTGGACAAATGATAGAGGCTAAAGGCTCAAAATTGAAATAAGTAAATATATAAAGGATAAGAGGTTAAGCATAGTGGAAGGAGGGAAAATCAAAAGGATGGAAGGCAACTAAGGATTAGTGCAAACTAGAGTGAACAAGAAGAATCCTAGGAGTGAATATGATAGAGTATATAAACAGAGATAGAGAGGAGTGACTAATTGAGGAACGGAAGGTCGACTGAGAGGTAGAGAAGAGGAATGAGGGGTAAATAAGGTGGAATAAAAGGAGAAGGTGTAACGAAAGATAAAAACTCAACTAAGAAAAGAACTAAAATTAAGAAAGCTAAAGCTTTCTAATAAAGGAGAGGCCTTGAACTCAACTCTAGTAGAATCCATGCAAAAAAACATTCATACATGCTAGAATGAAGAGAGAAACTCTAATATGGGAAGCAACTAAGGATCAGTGGAAACTAGAGTGAACAAGAAGAATCCCAGCAGTGAATATGATAAAGTATATAAACAGAGATAGAGAGGAGTGACTAAATGAGGAAAGGAAGGTCGATTGAGAGGTAGAGAAGAGAAATGAGGGGGGAATAAGATGGAATAAAAGGAAAAGGAGTAAGGAAAGATTAAAACTCAACTAAGAAAAGAACTAGAATTAAGAAATCTGAAGCTTTCTGATAAAGGAGAGGCCCTAAACTCAACTCTAGTAGAATCCATGCAAAACATTCATATGCTAGAATGAAGAGAGAAGCTTTGACTTCTCTCTCTAAGCTCCCTCTTACCAAGCATTTACACCTAAAAAAATATTTTATTGTATGTAAATAAGGAATATTATTGGGGTTGTAGTTAAAAATAGCTCATATAAATAAAAAAAGAGACAATTTATTAGTTTTTTATATTTAGCTTATAAAATTGAATGTTTTTTTATTTTTATTTTCTAAACATGTATTTAAATTATTTTACAATTTAGATAAACATAATGTATGCATACTTAAATATTGGTAAAAGATACCAACCTCCTTTGCAATTTCACCAATTTCACAACAAAGTCATGTATTTTAGTTGTAACGCCCCAAATTAGGGGTGAGAAGATTAACAGAAATTATTTCATATGTGCTTAATTGTGCAGAAGTATTTTGG
>JAOSBP010000009.1:2419752-2436599 GCA_027563825.1 Erythroxylum mucronatum
TTTTAATTTCTTCTTGCGTGATTTCGTGTTTTCTAAAATCAATCATTCCCATTTTAATTGTTTTCGTTATTATTATTTTATTTTATTTTTATTTTCGATTTCGCACAAATAAATAATTACTTCACTGGTCTCTGTGGATTCGACCCTATTCACCACTTTACTCGTTTAAGTGTTCTAGAGTAGGAATTTATTTTTGCTGGTTTGACACGCCATCACCCGCATGTTGAATCGAGTGGGTTTTGATAGTGCAACGGAAGTTCTAGTGGAAGTCTTCTCCCAATTGCTCAGCTGTCATATTTGTAAGCTTGGAAGAATCTTGAAAATTCTCTCAGATAGTTACAAAAAGTAGTGTTCAACATTTGAACTATTCAAGTTGTTTCTTTAAACAGTGGGGCACAAGTTAGTTTGAAAATTTTGTTTGATCAATTTCTTTTGGGAATTTTGTTCTGTCATCAATGCTAAGTTCATGTTCTGTATCTTACTATTCTATTGTCAAGCAATTTCTGGAAATACTCTAGGAAATAAAAAATCAGTTGGTGATATCTCGAGTTTTTCTTTGGTGTTTGTAACTTTGTTTGAGTGTCAAAAGTTGGTTACAAGTTTTTATGGATTGTAGTTAAATTTGTTGGATCTAGAAAGCCCACTTATATGAGAGATCTACATTATGGGCCTAGTGATGAAACATACTCATGAGCTTTAACACTACATTTCAACTCAAAACCTTACGACATTAGGCTTTTGGGTTCTTTCGACTTATATGTCCTTCACTAGTTTCATCTCTTTCTAACGGGGGATTCCTACTCACACTTGACATCCCAACAATCTCCCCCTCAAGTGTGAATTTCCATATTGGGCTTGGACTCCTCCTTAAGCGAAAGCTTTTTTGCTTAGCGGCTCAAGTATATGGCGTCACCAAGAGCCCTTCTACTCTACTGGTCTGGGCCCACAGGAGTCTCCTTGCTCTTCTTCGTGGGGAGGCAACCACGGAATCCGACTACCATCTCCATACTCGTCCCTTGCCGAATCATCGGCTTTGATACTACTTGTTGGATCTAGGGAGCTCACTTACATAGGAGATCTACATCATGGGCCTAGTGATGAAACATAATCGTGGATTTTGACACCACACTTCAATCTAAAACCTTAAGACATTAGGTTTATGGATCCTTTAAACTTATATGTCCTTCACTAATTCCATCTCTTTCCAATGTGAGATTCCTACTCATACTTGACATCCCAACAAAATTGATGCTAATTTCTGAAATTGGTTTTGGTTGTTGACAGCATATGATCTAAGTCTGTAATTTATGGGCGTGAAATGTGAATCTAGCATGAATTAAGACACCATGCACCTTAAGATGATTGTTAGCTTTAAAAACAATTTAATAGCTTTAAAAATACCAACAATGCTTGTGGTTGATGAGCCATGAAACTCTTAATAAGGAGATTCATTGACCTCCTTTTGGTGAATTGTTGTATGGAGTCGAACTTTATGACTTGAAGCAATTTATTGTTCTGCCATCTAACTTGATCCATGATGCTCCAGATGGATTAGTATATCAAAGATTCCTTTATGACAATTAGCTATAACAGCCCACATTATATCATAATTTAGCATGCCAGCTTCGGTTTCACTTGGATGTGAAATTATATGATCAATATGCAAATTCTAGCAGAAAGGAAGTGTATCCAATGTAGGATGAACACAAACCGTTTACTTTCACAAAGAGTGAGTCTTTGAAAAGAAGATTAAACTTTTATTGTATGGTTGCACTAGATATTATTCTTTTTTTTCATTTTTTGGGTATACGTTGGCCTTTGTCATGTAATCTTAATTGCATTGGTTAAGAAGAGTTGTGCTTTTTTTTATTATTAAATTAGTTTGAAATGAAGAAGTACATAGGAATCACTAAATAAGCTTGCAACATGTGGATCTTAGAGGCATTCTTAAGGATATAAAAGTGATGGAGCAGAAGGGAAGAGGCCAGTGAGTAATCACGCAAAGGTGAGAGCTCTAAGAGATCTGTCATCCTTCTAAGGCGGGTTGAAGCTAAGAATTGTTTAAAAGGGCATTGGGAGTCAAAGGAGAGCCATATCCCAACTATTTGCATTCTTTTAAGGTTGGTGGAGGAAAATTTTAGACCTAGAGAGTTTATCTGAACTTTGTAAAGTCTAATGAAATCAAATGACTTTTCTTGAAACCCTTATTCTCTTTGTTTCTGATTTTCTATACTTGATTTATTTTTAGCTATCAAATTTTAGTTTAGATATGAAATCTTGAGTATTTGGGATATGATCTTTTGGTTTAATTAAATTTTTTATTGAGTATATTTAACCTAGATTTAATTGCTAGAATTTTTTATTTTATTGATTCATATTCTTATTTGATTAGAGACATCCTTGATTACTTGAATGTGATAACTTGAATTATTGGTTCTTTTATAGTTATATAACCTAGAATTTAGTTATTCTTTGAACAAATTATCAGTTGCTAATTTTGTCTCCTTATGCTTGATGTGATTTTTATTCTTGAATAAATCTAGTTCAATTCTAAAGGGTGAAAGGGGAGAAGTGGGAACTAACTGGTTGGTTTTCTACATTTAACTTGTTAAATTTATAAGATTATCAAGATATGTCAAAATTACATGAATAAACTAAAATTTAAAACACTACTTACTCATTTGTAAATATTAAATTAGATTTTTTTAATTCTTTGATTCCTATATTTGATTTGATTTGTTTAAAACATCAAACACCTGCCCTCCTCTTTTATATGTAAACTTACATAGCATAATTCATAGGTTTCCACAACCACAATTGTTTTTGTTTTAGTATTTTTTCTATGTTGATTGATAAGGTTAATTCTTTATGTAAGGTTGGTTGGATGAATATGGACAACCTAAATTAGTTAAAATAATGCACTTTTGAAGCTTAATTACTAGTGTTATACTTAATATAGTTGAAATAGGACTATTAACCTTATGTTGTGATTTTGATTTATGTTTTTAATAATCAATTGGTTTCCCATTTATTTATATATTTTAGTCGAAAGCTGTAAACTTAATTTTGTTGTAAATAACTTGGATTATTTTAAATGAGGTTTAAAAATGACTATAATGATTAATTTGCAATAAAATGAAGAATGATCAAGTTGACGTGATTTCATGTATTGTTAGAGATTTCATCGAATCTGTCTAAGCCTGTACTTTCCTCTATATATGTGGTATTTTGTGTATTTAATCTCTTTTCAATTTGAGAAATAGTATAGATTAATGAAATTTACATAAATGATCCATGTATTGGATATTACATTCGAAATGTGATCAAAACATGATTGATATAAATTAGGTCAAATTTGGGAATTTTCTTTTAAAGGGTTCATTAGTTTATATAAAGGTTGTTTTAATGCTTGAATTATGTTAAGATATGTGGCTTAGTTGAATTAGTTGCGAAAATGCCAATTTAAGATTATTTTAAAAGTATTACAAGACTAAACAAGGGATGTCCAATAGAATTTATGAACGATTATTTAGATTTTGTTCTTGAATTGTAGTGTCATATGCTTTAATTCTGGTTGTGAAATCTTTAATTAAGTTGGTTTGAGTTTAGGAAGCAAATTAGATGTTGGAGTATCAATTTAAATTAATTTTATTACTGTTGCAAATTCAATTTTAACATGAATTTCTTTTTGAAATTAAAAAGGATAAAATACATTAATAAAGAATTGGAGTACAAGCAAAATTGTACGTAGGGGGTACCCTTCAACACACGAGACCGTAAAAAGTTTGTCTACTCAAAATAGAAGTTTAGAAAACATAGGAAGTGAAGTAAAAATTAGAATTTGGATCATCAAGTTGCAACTTCTAACATTATGAGTTCTCGACTTCTTTCCAACATTTCTGAGATGAGGATTGAGGCTACATTTTTCTTAGAGTTGAACCTTCAAACATTCCTCTCTTTCTATATGGTTTGTATAATCATGCAAACAACTACTATGTGGATGAACTTAGGAAGAGATTAGGAAGAGATCTTTCAGATGATAGCCATTGAATCGCATTAGAAAGTGTATGAGCTTAAGAGTTTCATATGCAGTGTAACTTGATTGATTCCCTTATTTGGTTGGGAATCTTAAATATAAAGAATAAATGATCCTTGGTTTCCTTAGCTATTGAACAAATTGGACAAGACATGTTAATATTTAAAAATTTGAGGCAATCTATAGTGTTAAGATGATTCTGAATGCCAAGCCTTAAGAGAAAGGAAATTTTAGGAAGGAGTCTCTTATGCCATATAATGCGATACCACTCCTCTGTTGGTTTCCTCATCCGTAAGATATCTCTTGTAATTCTACTTGAAAAATGATGTGTAGGTTGGTTGTGCAAAAGAATGTATCTTGAATAAGCTGATTAGGAGAGTAATGAGGTTGCAAATGTCTAAAAGATGCAGGGAAGTTCCAGTTGCTTCATATGATGAAGGATTCTAGTTTAGTATGGAGTGGGAGGTTGATAGAACTCCTTTGCATGCTTGTAGAATTGATAAAAGCACCTTGGACATACTCGTACCACAATTATATCAGCTTCCCATTGCCAACATAATAGGAAAAATCATCTTTAACCATATGTGTCAGATGCAACAATTGGTTAAGAAAGTAAAAGTTGGACGGCTTCTTATATACTTTCTATATACTATGACCCTTGAGGAAATAGGAGTGGATCCACCTAAGCCACATTGAGTTCCTGTCTTCAAGATTCCACTAAAGGCTCTTCAGAATGATCGTTTGGTTAATAAGCTTAATAGAATATATACTTAGGCTCCCTTCTAATTTAGGAAAACATATATCAAACCATTTAATTTTTTGCACAACCCTTTGCATTAGTTGTAGAGTTCCATAAGAAGTCTTTGAATATTCACTCTATGGTTAAGAGGAAGATGTGTGAGCTCCAGTAAATGTGAAGGGAGTTAGGGACCTATGTAATGATTTGGAGTTTCCTTGCAAAACATAAAAATATGTTTGTCCAGGTATTGATTCTATGCTGGATTTTCTCTATAAAAGGTGTGCATATAAGAAATGTGAGCCTTTTCGGGTAAATAGGTAACCCAAATATAAGAGAAGTGGAGTCTTGTCTTTCATTCTTGTAATTAAAGCAATGTGTCAGGTCATGTTTGAGGCTGCTTTGGATAGAATATATTGGATTTTGCTAAGATTTATCTATAGTCCTGAAGCGGTTCGGAATTTGTGAAGAGCTTGCATATAATTGTTGATCGACTCTAAGTTTGCTTTACTAAAAAGAAGCAACTAGTCGACAAAAGATAGGTTGGTTAACCTAATTTTCTTACACTTCATTTGATATTTGAAATCAATGTTAGACTTTGCTTTAATCTTGATTATAAAGTTAAGAATTGCCATGCGTAAGATGAAAAGGAAGGGTGAGAGGGGGTCACCCTACCTAAGCCCTTTTTCAACTTTGAAATAGGATGAGGGATTGCCATTAATTAAGATTGAGTAGCTATTAGTTGTCAAGCGTTCTTTAACCCAATTGATGTATACCTGTGGAAAATTGTATGCCTCCATCATCTTCCAAATAAAGTCCCAATTTATAATATTAAAGGCCTTATGAAAATCAATCTTGATAGTGCAATTGGGAGTGGAGTTTTCTCTAGAATAACCTTTAAGAAGCTCCTAAACAATTAATATATTATCACAAATTTGCTGGTTGCAAATGAATGTTCCCTGATTGTCACTAATGAGAGGAGTTATAGTTGTTTTATTTCAAAGATCTTTGAGATGATTTTATAAAGAAAATTTGTACAAGCTATGGGCCTGAAGTCATTGAAGGAGTTTAGAGAAGAGGTTTTTGGTACTAAACACAGTAATGTTTTCTTTATTTCCTTGAGAAGCACCCCTTTGGAAAATAACTCTTTCACTACATTCTTAACAAAGGTACCTACTATATCCCATGTTTTTTTAATAGAAAAGGACATTCAGTCCACCAAGACTTGGGACTTTTGTTCCCTGTATCTTGAAAACAACTTCCTTTATTTCCTTTTCCTCGACTTATTTGATGAGTCTACTACAGTCCAACAGTTTTATTTTTTGCGGATTGAGTGCATGGAGGATTGTAGCTGAAGTAGATATATAATTTGGAGCTCCAAGTAAACTGCTGGAGTAGGCTACAGCCTTATCCCTAATATCCTCTAGACTTTAAAGGATTAATACCTTATAATTTGTGATGGATGATATTCTATTTTTGTTTTTACGATATATAATGGAGGTATAGAAGAACTTTGAACATTTATCTTCATACATAAGCTAATTGATTTGATATCTTTGTTAAAGAAAGGAGTTATGATTGGCTAATTGAAAGAAATAATGCGAGAGAGCTAGTTTTTCTTTTGTAATAAGTGAAGGATCTTGTGGTGAAATAGCAACGAGTTGCAGGATATCAATAAGTTCATTCCTTTCTTTCAATAAAACTTCTTTAGTGGAGCCCCATGAAGTATGTAGAGATTTAGCTTTTGCACATATATGAACTATTTAATTTCCCTAAAAAATTGAACAACACCTGCCTTAAAAGCATCAGTAATCCCCAGTACATGAATCAAGTAATTGTTAAATCTGAAGGGGAGATGGCTGAGTACTTTTTGAAAGATATTCATAACTTTAACAAGGGGTGGTATGAGAAAAGAGGGTCATGAAATATGGCATAGTTGTTGGGAAATTGTGTAAGCCATTGAGTATTAATCAATGCTCTATCTATCTTCTTTTGAATCAACCGGTGGGAGGATTGTTTATTTAACCAAGTGAACTTGTGGCCAAAAGAATTCAGGTTTGTTACCCCCAGTGTGTCTGCATATTGCTTGAAGTCATCTGAGTAGTTTTGAAATTTTCAATTGCCTTAAGCCTTAAAGCGATATAAGATGGAGTTCAAGTCCCCACATATTAACTAAGGTAAACTGGATGCTTTGTGAAAATCAAGGAGATTATTCCAAAGAGTAGTTCTTTGGAACCCAAAATTACTAGCATTGATAAAGGATGCAAGAATGTCAATTTTCTCATGCATAAAAAAGAGTTTGAGATGCATAAGTTGATCAATACAGTTGAGGAGCTCTACTCGAATTCCATCAGGCTTGTAGCATAAGACGATTCTGCCATTCATATGTTATGAGCGATTAGATATGTATTGCTAAAAAGGTCCCAAAATAGATAGCCGAATAAGATTCTCTAGTTTTATTTTTGTTTCAAGTAATCATACAATTAGAGGCTTCTACCTACTGACAAAATCCCTTAAAGCTGCTTGCTTTGTTAGGTAATTTAATGCTCTGACATTCCACACAATAATGGAATGTCAGAGGAAAATTGTTCAGTTTATATATGCATACTTTAGGGTGAGTTTCGATTACTTCAGATGTTGATTATTACCTAAACTATAATCACATCCATGGGCATTGATCGATAAAATGATTATTCAACATGTAGTTACACCAATTTGGTTATTATTTTATGTTTCCATGAATGATAGAAATAGTTAGTGAGAAAATTAAGTTAAACTGTGTAAGTTATGTCACTAACTTTGTGACTTTATTTTTTATTTTCTTGAAATCAAATTTCTTTTAACCTTTTATTATCTTTGATTTATGTTACCATTAAGATATTAGTTTGTTTGGAAATGAAAGCTAGAAGAAAACTTCAACGTTTGATTGAAAGTAGCTGAAAAACTATTTTATTCTAGCAAGTTTAGATTTATGAAAGTAATCTTATTTTGCTTTTATTGGATTGTTTAGAGTTATAAAATCACTTGAAATATACGTGAATAGAAGATAGGTGATATTAGAACAAAATTAAGTCATTATTGAAGTATAAGTTTTCTAAGACAAGAGATTTCATATTTGTATGATTTGGTTTCACCATTAAAAATTCCAACAGTATATATTCAAAAGATTATGATTTGTGCCAAAGAAAATTATCTTCAACTTTTGAATATTGATTATGTAGTTTTAACAATGTGATGTAAGTTTAATTTTTTAGGTTTCAATTTCGTATATGACGTAGCGTGTCATAACACTACTCAAAATAACTAAACCTATAACTATATCATTGGTGAGTCTAGGTCAATCCCATAAAGAGTGTTTGAATAGTTTTTGTTATGAAAAGAATTAGTGTTTAGGTTATATGTGGGCTGGCTTCAGTTCAAACAAGAAAATAAAAAGAAACTAAACTAACAAAATCAAATTAAAGAAAACATTTAAAGATGATTACAAATGTTGAATACGTTAGGGATTCGGTCATCGATTCAATCTCGATCTATACACAATTAAACATACTTCATTGAATTGTTGTTCTCTTACCTCTCCTAGCAACTATTATCATAAGTTAAAAATAAGCTCTGTTAATCTCAATTTTTCCTTAGGTTGTGTTTAATTAAGAGACACTTGTTGATTAAACCTAGCCATAGAATAACCTGGGATAAGCTCTCTAAATTTAATTGGACAGTCGATTACGAGTTAGGAAAATAGATTAATCAAGGAAACAACCACATACGCTTAGGTCATTTAACCTAGGTTATGTTATCCTTAATGATTTGACACCAATTGAAAACACAAAAATTACTGTTTTTATCCCTACTGATCTGAAACCATTAGTTCTCACAAATGAATCTTAACATAACAATTACGAATTATATTGAAAATTCTAGCAATATCCTAACAAAACAATAATAGATTGTGTTCAAGTTTATAACAATGGGTTCATACATAAACAGTCTAATGATAATGAGAATAAAGATCATCTATACACAAAAACCCAAATTCAAAAGCATAGGATAACATAATCAATCCCGAAGAGAGAAAGAATGATAAAAGTAATGAAAAAAAAAATGCTTAAATGGGTTCTTTGGTGTCGATATCACATTTGAACCAGTATCTGGAAGCTAGCTCTCCATGGGTCTTCAAAGGAATGGAGCTTTGCCCCTTTTCCTCTTCAAAACTGAGAGCTCATGTAACATCTCATTGCCTATGGAAAGGTTAGAATAATAAATATGAGTAATCAATGAGAGCTTAGAAATGCATTTTCATGCTCATGCATAATATGTCATACACATACACATGAATAGTAAATTTTTCTGCACGTGAAAATAATTGTACATGCATTCATGAATAATTCTGGGCATAATTAGATGAGTTATCTTATTTTTGAGAAATTGCATTTATTTAAAATGGAAATATTATTGATTAGTAGAATTGTTGTAGTTGTAAATTTTGGTGAAATTAGGAATAATTTTTGGAATTCTTGGAAAATAGGAAATAGGAATCAATGATATTTGGAGATAATTGGATTGTAAAGATGGGAGTTAAAGAGATTAGTTCAAAAGGAACTAAGTTACAATTAGACCTTAAGAAAGTTACAAGTGTCACTTAATAAGTTGCTTAAGTAATTTGTTAAAAAGTAAGTAGTGTTGTTTAGAGTGAGGTTATCTGAGAGTTGAAAAGGGGTTAGTGTTATTTCTTAAGTTTCCATCTCTTTCGTAGCAACCTTCTTCAAATACACAAAGTTTCTCATCAAAATTCCTTCTGAGGGATTTCCTTGCTTTTCCTCATCCCACACCTTTACCATACTGCTATTTGCTTTTTTACCTGAGAAAAACCAGAAGTTGGTCAACTTATTGATATGTGCTTAATTGTTGATATTTTTAATTATTTACACTTAACAATTAATGATACAAAAATGATTAAGATACTCACTTTAATTGATATTTGATTGTAGGTACAATTTGAGAGTAAAGAAATTAAAGTGACTAAAAAATACCCTATTTAGGACATTTTACGAAGATCAGTACTCGTTTGTCTTCATGTGGTGGACAAAGGAAATTAAAAGATGAAAATTTGAAGACAAAGAAGGGGAAAAAGAAGTAGAAATTGGAATCAAGATAGCCAGCGGTAATTAAAGGAGATCAACTTGCAACATAAGGTGACATATGCAACAAATTTACGCAGCTACAGAAAGCAATTAATCATGCAATTAGCTACAGGAGGACAACTCACGTTGGCGCAATCAACAAATAGTAGAAGGGTATTAAATGGACAACAAGTTAAAATCAGATGAACGGGATAAAAATCAAAACGCAACTAGGAGATGCATAGTGCTGACTGAAGAATGACACTACAGCTGGGAAATTAATTGTTACAAGGAATAAAAGGAGATAACACACAGCTGGACAACGCAACATAGTATAGGTCACACACGACAGAGGCAACAGGTGGCATTTAATAAGTAAGGAGGCGTCGTTTGTGGCAACACGTGGAGAACTGAGGAGCAAAAATCAATGCAAGCTCTGACACGAAATTAAATAAGGCGTGAGAGTTGGCGCAGAAAGAAAAGGGGAACAATAGTTGAGTGGCGGCGTTAGAGAATAAGAAGCATAGGAAACGCAAGCTGGCATTTTAATCAATAAATCAAAGGAATGCAACAGGGGCGTGGGTTTTAAATGGAAAAAAACACGCCACTGGAGAATTGACACACGGCATATGCTGGAGCTAAGGGTTTTAAGGCAGATTAAAAATCAAAGGAATAACGCATAAGGACAGCAGCGTTGGTGGGCGGAAGTAGCCAAGGGCGCAACAGCGCTGGACGCTGGACGTGCAACGCTGGGCTGGAGGAGATAGTTGCGGCTGGAGAAGCAGTTGAGCTGGCGCAAGCGTGGTGCAGGCACAATGAAGAGTAGGCAGTGAACAGAGGGCTAGCACCGAAAACTCTAATGCTTATTTTTCAAATCAGTGAACAGGAAAATTGATTGAAGCTTGGTCGATAAACAACAGAAGTTAATTAGGAGAATTTGGTTAGGGATTAAGACAGGGTTTTTCGAAAATGCCAATTAAATAGCCAAGGAGCTTCAAACAACAAAGGAGGGGATGGCAGCGCTGGAGCAAGGGCGCATTAGCGCTGGGAGGCATCCTTGAGACAAGAATAAAACAGTAGAGGAGCGTTAGTGTGCGAAAAATATGAGGAGAACAGTGTCAGCGTAGACAAACACACAAAGCAACAGTAGAAGAATAAATCAAGCAGCTACAGAGTGCGGCGTTAGAGTTAAAGAGCTGTGCATCGTTTTGCTGTGCGTGCTGGCTCCTAATTTGCATCAAGGAGAAACAATCAATACAGGAGTGAACAGTATCGGCAGTGAAGAAAAACAGTAAAGGGGTTTTTGGCTAGGATGAGGATGAGGGCTGAAATAGTATTCCAAAAAATACCTATGAAGGGCTGAACATCCCGACGCAGGTTCAGAGGTAAAATCGACGCCGATGACCTGGGTTAAGTGATTTTATTATTATTTTGTTGTTTCTTTCTCTCATTACGAATTGATTATGTTATCCTATTTTAACTGAATTGGGTATTGTGTATAGATAATCGGACTTTCGTTATTGTTCAGTTATTTTTATATGAACCTATCGGGTATTGTTAATTGATAATTTTAATGTGTTCATTGAATTGTTAATTTCAAACCCATTGCTAGAATTTCGATATAATCCATAATTGTTATGTTGAAATTCATTTCTAGCAACTAATGATTCGTAATCCTTAGGGATAACATGACCTAGGTTAAATGACCATTGTATATAATTGTTGCCTTGATTAATCGGTTTTCCTAATTTATAATGCGACTGCCTAATTAAATTTAGAGATCGTATCCTAGGTTGTTCGATGGTTAGGTTTAATCAACGATCGTATCTTGATTAAATAAAACCTAAGGGAAAACTTGGGTTAATTTTTAACCCACAATTAATAGTTTCTAGGAGAGGTTAAAGAACAACAAATTAATAAAATATGCTTAATTAGGGTTTAGGCCGAGATTGAACCAAAGAATCGGGTCCCTACCGAATTCCCCACATTTGTCATTTTATTACATGTTTTCTTTAATTTGTTTTTTTAGATAGTTTTATTTTATTTTCGTCTTTAAAAAATCCAAAATCCCCCCATTAAGTGTAAACACCGATTAATTTTATTTCATAAACTTTAAACGCACTCTCTATGGGATCGACCTAGACTCGCCACTGCTGCAATAGTAGTCTAGTTAATTTAATTTTGACCAGCGTTACAACGAGCGATCATAGGGCTAATTGTTGTTTTTGAAGAATTGAAGCTAAACCAAGTACGTTTGCTTTAAATGTCATGGGTATGGTTAAATAAAGCTAGAATTATGAGTAAATTGAGATTTGATGACTTGGCTATGCAATGTTTATGTATGTGTTGTGGGTGATGAAAAATTTATGTACATGTCTTATTTTTGGATATGTAGGATGAGTAATAATTCATGTAATGGTATAGATATGTTTTGATGTTGAATGATCATCAAAGTGGTGTTTGGTTGAGTGTAGAAAATTGTTTATAATTGGGTAAATATATATGCTCTGTTTTTGGTTAATGATCAAATATAGATAATGATTTGTTTGTGATTGATATATTTAGTTGAATTGGGTAGAGAATTATGAGGAAATTAAATGGAAGAGATAATCTAGGTATAAGATGAGTAAGATGTAAAATGTTGGAAGTTTTAAAATCTGGAAAATGTTAGCAAAAAAAATTCCACTGATATGCTCCTGTGTTTTAGCCATAACTTGTTCTATAGTTATCTAAATTAGTTGATTCCTAATTTGGATTAAACTAGATAGATATGGATACCTTTCTTATGAAGAAATCAAATTTAAATTCTGCTTTTATGAGTCTCAAATTTTGATATGAAAATGAGAACTAGATGCAGCAAATTTGTGGATGAATGTATATGTTTGTGTTCTATTTTGGGTGTTTATGAAAAAATAGGGAATACAAATTGTGTATGGATGATCTTGAGCTAAAATTGAGGTATACATGAAGTATTCATCAACTCTAAATGATGAATTTTGAATATGAAGTGCTTGATACTTAGGAATAAGATATGTTATGGAAAAAGTATAGGAATTTTTGAATGAGGAGATGTAGTTGAATGTGATGAATCATTTGAGTTGAAATTTAAGAGTTTAAAGAAAAGAACTTAGCAGCTGAATTGCTATGAAGTAATTTTACACTACAAAAGTTGAATTTGGAAAGATTATGAGTGAAAGAAATGTTAGAATGGATGTAGGAATCATTGGAGAGGCTTTGGAGGGGCTTAGGTATCCCCTATGTCCGTTAGACGGACTTTAGGTCCGTTAAACGGACCTTCTCAGGTTTGTGAGGACCCCCAGCATCGCCTATGTCCCTTAGATGGATATTAGGTCTTTTAAAAGGACCTTCTCGGGTCTAGAATGGTCCCCAGACCCGTTTATTGAAGGAAAGTCATCCAAATGAGATGATTTTTGATTTAGAGTAAACTAGAGAAATAGGGATATGAATTACATGAAGAAGTCGAATTTTGATACAGTCTATAAGACTTTCAATTTCTAGATGGAAATTCAGTATAGTGTACTATTTCAGTATAAGAACAGTAGACCCGAAATTTAGTTTTTAGAAAAATCTTAAAGTGATTCAATGAGTTATGAATTATGATTTCAATGGTTTTATTGAGGTATAAACCTAAGTATAAATTATACTTAGGTGAGTTTTTAGATAGAATCGATTATGTGACGAGGATAATGGAAAAATACCTGGGATTGTCATAAGCACGTAATGTACATATTTCATTGCATACATGTGCATTATTAAACACATATAATTGTGCAAATTATGATATGTGTGTATCACTTTTTATAGAGGAGCAACTAGAATGTCAACCTCCAGATGTTGTCGAAACTTCCAGGTGTTAGCTTCTGGAGCGACTTGTGAGTAATCTAGAGAGTCTCACTTAATTAAATGTTTGTTTTATATTATGTTTGAATTGTTGAATGAATGTGTTTTGATTGTTGGATTCCGAACAATGAAGGTCCGATGACTGTGATATTTGAATGAGATATTAAGGTGCTACTTGAATGTGAATGTGACAAACTAAATGTTCATCATATGATTGATTGTATAAAATGCATGATAAAATAAAGAGAGTTGTGACTTAAGTAGCCACCGAAAAGGAGCTTAAAGCTCCACATGTGATTAAGAGACAATGGCTCACTATGTAAAATGGGCCCTATATCCCCAACGAATAAGGGACAATTATAAATGAGCCTAGTATCTACAATGGATACGAGACAGTTTAGGCACTTGGTCACAATAACGTAATAATTGGAAATGAGTCACATGAGCATTTCATATGCATTTTAATAAATATGTTGATTGTTTGAAATGCCAAATTGGTTTGCTCTTAAGTGAAAATGTGATATGTGTTCAATTATGCAAAAATGCAAAGTTGTGAAATATATGTTATCTGAAACGATGGGATGCATAAATTGAGTGAACCATCGATGATGGTTACCTCATTAAGTTCGCAAAACTCACCAAAATTGTAACATTGATTTTTCAGGACCAAGAGACGATTCTAGATATTGAGAGGCGCTACAAGTAGTGTAGACTTGTGATTTTAGGAAGAGAAGTCATGGCTCAAAGGTCCGTTAGCTGGGATTTGGATAGATTAGCTAGATTTGGCATATTTCCTCTTTCATATAACACTTTTGTAGTAGAATTTGATGATGTATATGTAAGGAATGTTGAAAAACACACTATAGACCTTCGGGTTTTTATGAAATGAAATGAGAAAATTTTAGGTTTTAAAATATTGTAATTTTCTTAATGACATTTATAAGAGAATAAGTTAGATGATGCCATGTAAAGTGAATGTAGTGATTGATCGTAGCGTGTCATTGTCTTAGGTTATGTATTGGAATGACCTCTGGACGTCCCGGTATGTATCTTAAGGTAAGGGGGCGCTATATTTTAAGTTTTAATACTAAAGGTAAAATACTTAAAATAATTACTATGTAATTGCAATTATAATGAGATCATAATTATAAGATTCAATTTACACTTGTGTATTATTCTTAAATGTTCCCAGTTGTAGTTTCATTAAGACGGGATATTATTGAAACGGTAAAACTACATACATTATGTTTCTTTCTTTTGAAGAAAATAATTGATCTCATAAATTAAAGTATGAAGATATTTAAATTAATGGGTTGGTGATTATTAGAGAATAAGTCACTAAATTGACCCGAATATGAGAATTCCGAATGATATTTTACTTATGTGTCTGTGGGTTATCTCATAATAATGGTTGTATAATTGATCCTCAGACTTATGATTATCAAGGTATCTCGTATGCGAATTACAGTATTTTTATACTACTTATGAATCATCCTAGGAAATTCAATCGGTAATAATTGGATATAGTATGAACCATATAGAGATAGTTGAGTAAATTACTATAGAATTCGTCACTCTAAAGTAATTAGAGAGAATATTCCATTGTTCTTGATTAGTAATGATTTATGAAATTCTCTGGCCAAAGTGAATTGATATTTGAAAAGACATTTTTCAAATTTTAATTATAAATCAATCACTAATTAGCAAGAACGAACATAATTGGACGAAAAAGAGTAGACACTATATCCATCCTCTATCCAATTAGAAAATTGAATGATAAAAAGATTAAATTATATCTCATAGTCATGCATGGACAGGTTAAGTCAATCACTTTGATATTTGGGTAATCATGACATGTTGCTAGACGCCAATCATGATTTGTGATTATAAATTGTTTAATTGGAGAATTAAAGATAAAATTGAAAGGAGTTTTAATTTATATAATTCTAATTGTGAGTTAAAATTGTAATTTATAATCATTGTCAATTTATTAGGAACATAATGAATCACACATCAAAGAGTAATTTATGAAAGAAAAATCAATTTAATTAATTTGGACTTAATTAAAAAGTTTGAGAAACTTTGGGGATCAAATATGAGATATTTGATGCTATTAAAATTAAATTAATTATAATTATAATTAAAGTAATTTAATTTTAATTAAAGACCCTTATGATTTTTCTATTTTAACAAGAGAAGAACATTTAAAAGCTAGCACTTTTGTTTTCTTCCTCTCAAATCAGTCATGAGAATTGCTCTGTGGATATCATCAGAGGCTGGACAACTGAGCAGCTCATGATCGATTAATTAAAAAGGTTTAAAAGGTTTTTCAACAGGACGACAAACAAGGTACAATTTCGAAATCGTTTTGTGTTTTATTCAAGTTTATTCAGTTATCGAAATCTGCACGAAATCTGTAAAATTGTTTGTTTTCCACTGTATTCGTGATTTGATCATGGTTGGATTCCAACAGTGGTATTAGAGCCTATGTTTAATTGCTTAACTTTAGGTGCCTGATTGTTGTTGATTTTGATAAAAACTAATGTGTTATGCTTCTGGTTTTGTCTTTATCTAAAGCTAATATTTTGTCTGTTTATGAAATGTGTCTATGTATGTTTTATAATGTTTCTGGTAACTCTATTCGAATATGTGTATCTGGAAATTGTTTCTCTACTCTTGCATTTTGAGTACTGAAAAATCTAAAACCAAAATACAATGCATATGTGCTTGCATTTACTGTCTGTGTAGTTTATGCGATATATTGCATTTGATGCCCACATATTTGTTTTTGGAAATTGTTTCCACTAATATTTTAATTTTGTTTTTGGAATATTAAAGAATGCTCACATATGATGTGTTCTGTGTATACGTATATTATGGTTTCTGAAACTTATTTCTACATTTACGCACTGCCTGGGTTTATGCACGATTGCATCTGGAATTTTCTTTTGTTTTGCGCTTTATATTTTTGGAATGCCCACATTGGATTCTAAAACAAATTGATTTGCGTCCACCTTACTTTGTTTCTGTCTCTGCGGGTTTTCCCTCGCGATTGTTTTTCCTATGCTATCAATTTACTGCCTTGTGGGGTAGA
>JAOSBP010000009.1:2459956-2474137 GCA_027563825.1 Erythroxylum mucronatum
ACGTATATCTTGAAAACCATTCTTGAAAACATGATTTCATAAACATGCATATTTTCAAAGATATCACTTTCATGGTCTTTTCTTTAAAAAAAATCATGACTCAAATCATGCAGCAAATATATAGCAGATTTCACAAATCATTCTTGAACAATAATGCAGCACTTATGATGCAAATAAAATCCGAAAACCTCTTTGATTTAAAGAAAACAGTAATAGCTTATTTACTCTATTATAAACATGTACCCACCTTGATTTCCTTGCATAAAGACTTGACTTGCTCAAAATGCTTCTCCTCTTGTTTCTCTTGTCTCTCTTGATCCCTTCATTCTTCACCAAATGAAGGGATCCTTAGCTCAAAGGGAAGCACTTCTCTTCCTCTACCTTTTACAATCTCAAAATCTCTCTTGAAGGTTAAAGAAATTAAAACCCTAGCTTGTTTTCTCTTCTTTCTCTCTCTGATTCTTTTTCATGTCTCTCTCTCTTATCTCTTTTCACATCCATGCATTTTGCTTCTCTAGAATCTTCTCATTAACGTTTTCTCTTTTATTTATAAGCAAGACAATACTTCTTCTTCCAATTATGCCCTTAATGAGTCTAAAAAGTCCATTTTATCCATCCTTATAGGCTTATGTTCTTTTAAACTTAAGTGTCTTGCCAAAAATACCCTTGAACATTCTGACACAATACTTTCTTTTAGAAAATGTCCCCCATTGTCTTAAGTTTCTAATGCCACTAAAATCATTCAATTTGGTTCAGTGATTCAAAAGATATACTTCAACTATTTTTGGACTACTCTTGTCCATAACAGTATACTATCCACAACTTCCACCCAAAATTTAAACATCTTAGAGACTGAATTAGATTCCAATTTCTTCATATCATTTGTATCTCCATGTCTCTATTTTACCACAATTTAGAAATCATCTCATTTGGAGTTCTACTGTTCCCGAAATCATCAAAATATTGAAGTATGTTCAGTGGGATAACACCAGTTCATAATACTTAAGAACACACTCACTGCACCCGTACCACTCTTTTCACTTAATCTTTCTCCATTCATTTCAAATGGCTAAGATTTTTCGTGTAAAAGTATAGGAAAGTCTTACGAATCCAATGGTTCAAGAATCAAGTCATTTGGAGTTCTAGTGAAGAAGTTGTGGTCAAAAGAAGCAACCATGTTTATGACCTCATTCAAATTGAACCTATTTTTGTGCTATTTCTATAACTTTCACAAATAATGCCGGATTGATCTCGTTTTTAGACTATTGAATAGAGGACTTCGAGATCTACAACTTTTATGAAGGCCTCAAAGACAAATTTTATCATCTGAAGCGTAGAAAAATGGAACAGACGATATGACATCATTTTTTAGACGAAGTGATGTCATCAAACCATACTAGGTTGGAAAAATTACCATAACTTTCCCTACGGATATCAGATTAAGGTCTTATTTAGATGGTTTGAAAGAGGAATTCACGATATACAACTTTTATGAAGACCTCGAAGATCAATTCTATCGTTTTGGGGGTAGAAAATGATACAGAAAATGACAATAAATAGTAACTAAGACGATGAACAGTAACTGAGATGATAGAAATGAGCAGTAACTGAGATGATAGAAATGAACAGTAACTGAGACGATAGACATGAACAGTAACTAAGAGTGAATAGTAACTGAGATGATCGACATGAACAGTAACTGAGTCGATAGACATGAACAGTAACTGAGACGATAGGTGTGAACAGTAACTAAGACGATAGGCGTGAATAGTAACTGAGACTATAGTCGTGAACAGTAACTGAGACAATACTAAATCACTTCCTACATTCTTCAGAGCATCTCCCCTTAAAAGGACCATAACTTTCGACTCAGATGTCCAAAATTTTCACACTATATACCGTTGGAAAGATAAAATAAAGATCTACAAATTTCCAGAGACAACTTTACCAAAATCTATTCATATCAATCCCAAATTTTCTCCCAAAGTCAGAACACGAATTTTACACTTAGCTCCCAGTGTGCTGCACCCAACTCTTAACTTCATGACAACTTTTGAGACTCTTAGAGACAGAATTGAAATTTGATTTCTTCATAAGAAATGTAGCCATATATTTCTAGTTTAATAAGAATTAAGAACCATCTCGTTTGGATCACTAGAGAAAAAGCTATGGCTAATAGACCGAAGCACACTCAGTGAACATTTTCCAGATCAACTCTTTATTTCAAAATCTTTCCTTACACAACTCATATCACGATCACCTTTTCTACTTCATTCACTCCTCATTCTCAACTTCATTTCAAATCAATGTCCTCCATAAAGAAAGTTATAATCCATGATTAATCATGAACACGAATAACAGAACATACACATATGTACATATCCTTCATCAACTTACTGCACATATTCAACTTCATTTTTGCTTTCATTTTACTACTAACTTTCACCTTACTTCTTTCTATTTCAAAATCTCTTATCCACCAAAAACACCATAGCAAATCATGAATCTATTCACATCTCTCATTCCCTACTTTACTCTTGTCTATAAATTCTTGGTTCAAGAACTTTCATTTATTGGTTCTTTACTTTAACTTTGTGAGTGAACTAGATTTTTCCATAATTATCTTTCTTTAATTTTAGTTTCCAAAACGCAAATGATTAATGGCTTTATTATCTATAAATAATCCTAAATAACCTATTGTTTGTTAGGGTTGTTTAAACGTTTAACATTTCATGCAAAGATAGAGATAGATGGTCCAGGAGGGAGACTTCTTCCTCCCTTTAGAATTTTTCCTTCTTGATATCCTTACGATAAGGTTAAGGGTTCTTTGCAAGTTAAGCATTTTAGGAGCATACTTTAACACTTATTTCTAGCACAAAAAGATATTATAGTCTTAAGCCTCCTTTGTCATCTCTAAATTCTTAGATCCATATGTGTTAGTTCTTTAACTTCCTTTTGAGTTGAGTGATCTCTTGTTACTTGTCTACATCAGTTTCCTTATTTATCTCTAATGATTCATCATTTTCATTTCTTGTATTAGTTTCCAAATACTTCTCTATTTTTTTGGAATAATCTCTTCATAGTCCCCTTTCTTGAAGAATCTCCTAGTTAGCTTCCATTCAACTTTGATTTTTTTTTCCTCAGGTCTCCATTTGCATTTGACTGAAATGGAAGACACCTCTATATTCCTACTAGAATCCAATCTTATAGAATTAAAAGTGTTAGGAAGCTCCTTGCTATTTAAGCTTTAACAAAAATCCTAGTGCAGCCTATTCCTCCTAAGGTTGTAGTGTTTTCATCCATTAATAACATTTTTCTAATGGAACTAGTTAAGTAGTCGAGTCCGATTATGCTTCAGTACTTTAAGGGGATGTTATGGAAATGAACCCAAATTGGTATTGTCTTGAGTTCTTTTTTTTCCTATTTAGATTTATTCCAAGCTTTCATTATTAAATAATCATAGGTTTTCCTTGACAATGCTAAGAACCTAGGTTAAACACTTTGGTTGCATCATCTTTCAAGTTAAAGGAGAACGTAAAGAAAACCTCCCAATTAATAAGTACTCTTTCTAGTTTTAGTTTAGTCTATTTCCATTTTGCCAAAGACTTCACTAAGGAGAAGAAAGGCCTTTTTCTTTACAAATTAGCCAACCGGAGTGTTTAGCTACTTTTTTCACTAATGGGGAGATGAAGTCAATGTCATTCTCCAAAAATTGAGGAATAAAATAAAGATTAGAAATAATGGTGTTGTCTCTTAACACCTGCAACTTAAATCTTCCTAGCTGAGTTTTGAGATAGAGAAATTTTTATAGGAGGTAGATATGAGACTGGAGGGAGCTAAGGTAGGAGTTTTTTTTGGTGAAACTAGTGGAGGCAAGGGTAAAGAAGGATAGGAAAAGAAAGCTTTGGCAAAGGCATGCTTAGTAGATAAGGAAGAAGGGTGTGTATCTCCTGCCATATTATTTATCAATCCAAGTTTTAAGTTAAGAGACATCATTAGCAAGTTCAAGGAAAGATCAAAGTCTTAGGTGAAGAAAATTCAAAAAGTCGATAAAAAATGATTACTTGATAAAGTGAGAGCAAAAAGTAGGAAAAATAAAGACAAAAGTGCCCTTGGATAGTTTAAGAGGCAACATAGGAAAAAAAGAAAGGATGGGATCAAAGGAGGAGACAAGGAAGAAGGGGAGAATAGAGTGCAGGTGAGTAGGAGATAAGAGACAGGTAAGGCAAGGAAGCCATGGTTGTAACACTAAAGAACTAGTGAGAAGGAAAAGAACTTTCTTACTTTAGCCGTTAGTATGTAAGAATTAATTTTTATTTTAAAGATACAAAACACCGTAAAAGAATCTATTTAAAAAATCTTGAATCCTTTAAAGAAAAAAATTTCTTTTTCCAATCTAGCATTGCTTAATAAATCTATTTTTGAAAAATGCTCCTTTTATATTATGGCTTTTGGTACAACATAAGTTGAGTCCTAGGAATAATATTATAAACCATCGTAATCCTAAAATCTATTCACTATAATAACATTTAGGATGAAACTCAGTACCATATTTTATTAAAATTTTAATACACTTAAGAAATTTGGAATCAATTCTTTAATATTTTATGGTTGATAGTTTACAAAACAAATTGTACTACCATAGTAAATTGGATGGAGAAAACCACTATAACTAGAAATGATGACTTAACAATTCTCAAAGTTACCTTTGCTTACTAGATATAACTAATATCAAAAGAGAGAAATAAAAGGATCCTTAGTCATCAAGATGAATTTAAGCAAAAACTAATCTATTTTTTTAAAACCTATATTAAGGAGGCTAATAATGTAAAAATCAAGGAATTTAAAGGTTACCTTCTTGAAACCAATTGGGTTGTGGAGGTTGTCAAATTTTCCTTTTCTTACTTAATACACATAATATGGGAAGAGAGAAATAAAATAATCCACAACTAGTAAGGTTAATCCGTGCCAAGACTAATTTAGCTTCTAAAAACCTATTCTAGGGAGGTTGATAGATTAGAAGAAATCAACGCATTTGAACATCACCTTGTTCCAAACAATTAGGTTGTGGAGGTTGTTGAAGGCTCAGATCCCTCGCCTTAACCCTTATATTGATTATTACATTGATGTTGATGTAGATGTTGCTGCTCAAAAGGTGGAAAAAAAATCACTTACCTAAGGATAATCCTTGATATGATGTATCTCACATTTGATTGTATTTACAACTATAGCTATAGTATGATCTTATTTCTAGTTTCATAAAACTAATATTGATATTTGGGGAAAGGATTGTCTTAGATATAAGTACTTTTTCCTTTTACTAAGGCAGGTCTAATTAATTCTTAGGAGGTCATTCCCTAAATATAGTTCATTAAATTTTAAATAAAATTGTTAATTCCTACCAAAAAGTTTTTATCTTACTTTACTCATTTTTAGACTTTAAGAAAACTTAGCTTGAAACAATGTATTCAATTTTCAATGTTTTCTAAAAAAATTACATATTTTTTTGAGAAAATGATAATGAATTAAGCCATAAAGGATAAGCAAGAGTCGCAAAAGAGCTACAAAGAGTTGTACGCGAGATAACCAAGCAAAGTAAAAGCTATAAGGTATTCTTAGGTTCAACCTTCTTCAAACATTAGGTAAACTACACATTCTACATCCTAGTACAACAATCTACATTTTGAAATTTGGATTTGTATAAGCGAATATAGCTTTTCGTATGCATAATAATTTTGTTTTTGAATTGTTCTTTATTAGTGTTCTATTTTGAAAATTTTGAGCATTCTCTCATTCCAAATTTATTTAACAAGAAGGACCTAGCTAGGTAGAAAAACCAGTTAATTGTAGTATAAGGGTGCTTAATTGTGCCACATTATGTCTTTAGAAAGTTCCAATCTTTTGGAGCATTCTAAACGTGATATTTATGTAGCACAGAGCCCTATATAGTAGTGACAAAAGCACATTGAAATAGTAGGTGATCATTACTTTCCTCAGTACTTTGATAGAGAATGCACTGGTTAGGAATTTTAAGGAACTTCTTTAGTTTGTCCATAGTTGGCAATTTATCATTAACAGCTAACTATAACGTGATAGGGGTCTAAGATGAAGATGCTTAAACCAAGCAACTCGGGTTCAAGGCATTCTGTTATTGTGATTGTGAAGGATCTTTCTATAAGACTAATTTGTGAATTTTCCGTTTCTATAATGTTTCCAAATGATACAATCTTCCCCTTCAAGTAGGATAGTTTGAATAATCTCTTCACAAAGAGATGTAGAAATATAACTTTGTGTGAAAATCTGTCTGTTAACTAGTGCTTTAGCAACTATCACTCTTATACCAATAATAGACCTGATACCTTCCATTTCTTGTAAGTTATATAAAGGACCATGAGAAAGTCAATTTTCAAAACAAAAGCTAGTTTGTTTCCCATCTCCAATAAGGTAGACAAACTCATTCCTCAACAGATCCCTGAATATTAGAATAGCTTTCAAAGTTGAAATGAAGGATGTTGTGATCTTTGTAATCCATATGCTTTTGTTGCTTAAGTATATGTTATGAATTTATTTACACCAAAGGAATTGTTTATAAGTTATTAACCTATATAACCTTTTACATAACATAATAGTGTTCATCAACTTGAGAGAAATAATCCCTATACCTCTTTTGTCATTTGGTAAACAAACTTCCTTCCACTAGATTTTAGCTCTTTTGAAAGTATCCTCATTGCCATTGCATAAAAACCTACTATAACTCATCTTTATAGACTTGTTGATCTTTATGGTAATAGCTAGATGTGTAGCCCAAAATACATTAAATGAGTTAAGCATAGAAGAAACAAACTAAGCTTTACCAATAGTGAAATTGTTTCGGAACTCCAAAAAGAGATTATACTATTGATTCTATAAACTAGAATACTAAAATCTAAATCAGAAGGACTCCTAGTTGAGATGGGAATGCCTAGATATAACATTAGAATTAGTTGTAACCTAAAGTTAGTAACAAAATTGATAACATATTCTTTTCCTGCTGTAGATTTGGATAAATAGAAAAAAAAATTAGAGCCATTAGTTTTCAATCTAGATAACTTGCTAAAGATTTTTAAGGCTTTTATAAAAGCAGATATAAAAGTTTGATTAGCCTTAGAGGGAAGTATAAGGTCATTTATAAAAAAAGATTAGTGATCTATTAATCTTTACACCTGAAGTGAAACTTGAAGGTGTAATATCCTGTCTCCTAAAATGTTGAGGGTTATAGGTCTAAAAGATTAAGTGTATCCATATTGTATTAATCAATTGACATATTTCAGGATGTTTGGATATGATTTTGATAAAACTGAATTAAATTAGAAATTGAGGGATTTAATTTTGTGATTTGGAGTTAATTGTTAAAAATCAAAAGTTTGAGGAGTCAATGTGTAAATTGGCTTTGTAAAATTCCTAAATGGTAAAATTGGAGACAAGTGGCACTTTATATTTGTGACAAGTGGCCCTTTAAATTTGTGACAAATGACACTTTAGACTTGTGACATGTGGAGCTTTAAAATGGTGACATGTGTGGCTTTAGAATGGTGACATATGTAGCTTTACAAATGGTGACATATTTAGCCTTACAATTGGTG
The DNA here is from genome assembly GCA_027563825.1 of Erythroxylum mucronatum. NCBI lineage: Eukaryota > Viridiplantae > Streptophyta > Magnoliopsida > Malpighiales > Erythroxylaceae > Erythroxylum > Erythroxylum mucronatum. Next base: position 2,467,579 of record JAOSBP010000009.1, read on the forward strand.
ACATGTGTAGCCTTACAAGTAGTGACATGTGCAGCCTTACAAGTAGTGACATATGGAGGCTTAAATGCATGAAATGTGGACCCTAAAGTTAGTAACACATGGTCAATAAAAGAATAACACATGGACTAATAGAATGGTGACATATGGATTAGTTTGACTTTCTTTGAACCTTCTAGAGAAAATAGATGTAAAAGGCAGCATAAGGAAGAGTGAAGGTTTGCCATGAGGTTAGAAGAGGGAGAAAAACAAAAATGAGAGAGAGAAGGAAAGAAAAAGGGGAAGAGAAGAGGAGAAGGAAAGAAGTTACCAAGGTAATTTGAAATTCTGGTTTTAATTTCAGCTTCCTCTTTCGATCTGTTTTACATATCTTTAGAGCATGAATTTGAAAAAACTCAAAGAACAAAAGTTGTAGATATAGGTCTTAACTTGACCTTTGATAAAATAGTGACTAGAGTTAGAGCTATGCTTGTTTCCCTAATACTGCCCATGACAGACCCCTGTGTAGGAACCTTGTAATATTTCCTAAATTTTGAGGGCTTTAGAACTCGAATTAGTCAAAGTATGAAGCATGAAAAAGATTATTAATGTATTATTAATTCTTCTATGAAACGACTTGGCTAAAAGATGTCTTGATAATGATTTATTGTTATTTGAGTATTAGTGGCCAGCTTGTTGCTTACCAGAAAACATCATAAAATTTGGATGGGGATTGTATTCTAAAGGGAGATGCTTTTTGTATAATTTTTAAATATATTACGACTAATGGAAGTCTAGTTTTAGGGGGCATAAGAATCATGGTATTTGAATTTTTGTAGAGAGAGTTATGATTAAGAAAAGATAGCTTGATCATAAAGGAACATTAGGAAGAAAAGGATATAAAACATTGCACTTAAGGATTGCATACATATTCTTGCTATTCGTTATCTGTGACCAATTTTCATATACATGTCCAATAGGCTCTTAGAGTGATTGTCAATACCCAAGTATTGTCAGGACATTGAGGCAATAGCTTGTTGGAGTGTTTTGTGAGTTAACCTAGATGTTTCTCACTATGATTTATTTATTTTTTTTGGTTAAATTTCAGTTATTGAATTTTTATTTATATAATTGCTATAATTCCAGAAATTATTGGTCCAAGGAGTTTGATATTTCGAGATTGTATATGGAAGTGTTTTCAAATTGATGTCCATTGCTGATTATATGATTATCCATGAAATGCTTATTTGATCTAAATTGAATGTGAATTTTGGATAACCAGTTACACCGGTGAAAGTAAATGATGTGTAAGATGATTCATATCATTGCTTTTGAAATTCATGATGAGTTAATGGGAGATGTGATAAAAATGACCAACATGTAGACATTCAGGGAGAAATGCTCGTAATTAGGGCCTAAGGCTCGTAATGTGAAATCAGGGATCAATGCTTGTAATTTGAAATCATGGCTTAAAGCTCGTAATATGATCAGGGCTATAATGCTCGTTAATCTGGCTAGTATAAATTTTTTTTGAAACTCACGGGGTGAATTGGCATATTTGATCACAAAAAAAAGAAAGAAGAAATAAAGCACATGTGCATTTGCATTTTTGCATAAATGATATGTTCTAATTGAATCAAAATATTGCAATACATATGGATATCATTAATAATGTGATGTGGTGATTAGAACTGTTCTATGTGATATGATTGTTGATGTGTAATAATATGTTACTGGAATTGTCCTCTATGATATGACTTATGTGAGTGCATCGTCGATGGTTCACTCACTGAGTTTGCAAACTTATCAAAATTTCAATGTTGTTTTTAGGTCCATGAGAGATTTAACTAGTCTAGTTAAAGTACAACTTCTACATTTAGACATGATTTAGTGGTCAGGATCATTTGTACCTGTAGATGTCTCTATTTATTTTTCATTAAGAAGAACATTTCCACATTATCTTGTTGATATCAGACTTTCTTTATGTCTTTTGAATATTACGCAAATTTTGATATACCGTCGGTTGGTACTTGGTGGATGTTTTGGGTATTAAATATAATGCTAAGATTTATGAAAAGTTTTGATATATATATATATATGTATATATATGTATATATATATATATATATATATATATATATATTTGTTAAGACAATTTAAAAGAAAGTTGAGTTTTCCTCCATGTTGTTTACACAGGAAAAATATGGAAGGTATTTTTGGAAGTAAGGTCGGACTTTGGCAATTTGTTGATTAAATGCCTCCGTGCTATATGATATTATAGGTAAGGTGGAAACTTTTTTTTGAATTGTTTTCTAACATATCACTTTAATAGAGTATAGCCTCGAATATCCTCTAATATGCTCGGGAATATGCCCTATTGGAGTGGTATGTTACAGAAGGCCTTTGTTCTCTCCGCAATTCTCTTCAGGGTTCTAGTGAAGAATTCCATAATAAGAAAAAAAATATAAGGAGATATGGGATCTCTTTTTCTAATTCCCTTAGAGCTTTTGAAAGATTCAAAAGGTTGACCATTCACCAGGATTTTAAAAGAAAGAGTAGTGATTCATGGTGAGATCCACTAAATAAAAATTGCAGGAAACTCTATGGCATAAATGGTGTTAGAATAAATTCTCAACCTATACTATCATAAGCCTTCTTTAAATATATTTTTATAATGTAATTCTTGCTTCCTATTCTGTTAGAATAGGTTCTGACAAGTTCCAGCATTAACAAAATATTATCAGCCATAATTCTTCCTAGTATATAGGCCCTCTGGGAAAGGTCAATATAGTTTTGAAGAACTTCTTTCAACCTTTAAGATAAGATCATGGAAGTGATTTTATATACTATGTTGTAGCAAGAAATGGGTCGAAAATAAAAGAAACTCATATGCTCACACTCTTAGGAATGAGAGTAAAAAAGATGCCATTGATTTCATATAATATCTTTCCTTTGTTGAAAAATTCCAAAATAGTATCAATCATAATATTCTTAGTCAAGTTCCAAGATTTATTAAAGAAATAAGGGCTAAAGACATCAAGACTAGGTGCCTTGTGAGGATTCAGAGATTTTAAGGAGTTTTCTATCTCGTGAATAGTGATAGGCTTACTTGATACTTTTTCTTCCTACTAAGTAATACAATCCTGCATAAATTCTTTTAGAATTGACTAAGGTGAGGTAGAATTAGTATGAGCTATCAAGATGTTTTTGAAGTAATTAAAAGATTTTTGGAGAAACAACCGATATCCAATACCCTTATGTTATTATTAGAAACAATAATAATATTAATAACAAACATACCTAAAGTAGATGGAGCATTTGATGCCTTATTCTGTATCAGTGACTACAGATAATCCTTACATTTCTTCTGCATCTAGCCATCCTTGCCACAGTAGAAGCATGTTCCCTTAGGGGCAGTCTCTTTAGCTTTCTTCTTGAGTACACCTCTCTTAGACCTTATGGACTTCTTCTTCTTTTTGGTCTTCCTCCTCAAACTAGAAGAGTCCACTAGCAACATAACCTTACTATCCTTCCTGACAGATGGCTCAACTATTTTGAGGAAGTTGACCAATAGAAGGTATTGGGTTTGCCCAACAAATCAATGCTTCCAATTAAAACCAACCTGTTAATATGAAAACCTTATTTTCATGGGATTGGGTTTGCCCAACAACCCTAACTCTAAAAGAAATGTGGTTCTCACCATATTAATGGAAGGCATTAGTTTTAATATTCTAAGTGAGGGGTTTCTACTTAGGTCTCATCTAACTAGGATGGTCTTGTATATATCATATATATATATATATACACACACACACACACACGTATATATATATAATTACTATACCTATGTGGCATGATATAGACACCCCAATCATATTGGGCTTAAGTCCATAACCATCCATTATGCAAGCCCATTCATACTCCTAACATGCATCCTCTAATGCATAAAATTAAATACATCAAAATTTATTATGACAAGTTATGGATCCTACATTTTGGAAGTTGATTCAACTCTTAAATCGAATTTCTTCCTAAATGTTATCTCAGCTAAATTTAATCTTGAGTGTTATTTTGGTTTTGAATTTAATATTAATCAAATTAAATTAAACTCTTAATTCCAAAAATTAGTTCAAAATTAATTCACCTTAAAATTGATTATTTGATGTCAAAATTAAACATTTTAATTTTGTTTCATACGCCAATTTCTAGTCTTACTAGAAAATAATGCTCTACTTAAATTAATTTCCAAGATTTCCCTAAATTTCTAGAACATCAACTCATCATTCCATACATCTCCAAGCCATTCAAGTTCATCAAAATAATTTTGGAATCACCCAAAAATTATCAAGATAACTGAAACACCATTGAGATGCTAAAAATGACAAATTTGACATCTAATTTTTTTTCCCGAAATCTTCATTCAATAAAATTCATTTTGGCATGCTTCATTAATCAAAATAACATATTTTTATCACATAAATTTTTTTGTTAAAGTTCTGGAAACAAAACATAAGCATATAAAATTAATAAACAAAACAGATCCATTGATTTCTTCAAAATCGACCAAATCTTATTACTGTTTGAAAATTTATTAAAAAATTGTAATAAATTCTAGAAAAATTCAAGAGGCACAAAAAAATTCTAAATATTTTTAAATAAAATTTCCAGAATCAAATTCCACGAAAAACATGTTAAACCTTATTAGTTTAGCCAACCAATAACATACGTTTAGCTGAAAACAGTTTTCTAGCATATTGTTAGAAATTTGACGATAAATATTTCAATTACATTGAAATCAATTTTCAATAACTAAAACCATCTACAAATATTTCATGAGAAGATAAGTGAGAGAAAATTGTGAAAATATTTCATAATTTAATTTCGAATTTTCTGAGAACACACTCACAGCTATCACAGCCACGTAATCCTATTGCACATGCAATAAAAACTACATCTAATAGGCACAAGATGGCTCTGATACCACTTATGGGTTTCAATTATGCATCACACACATCACATATCATAAAATACATAGTAGAAAATAAAATGAAACCTGGAAAATACAGAATCAAACATGTTCCTTTAGATGTAGTAAAGAAAACATTAACTTAAGATGTATACCTTACAAACACCTTTGTTCTTAGTTGTCTTCGCTTCTTCGGGTTGTTGTAAACCACAAAAACCAAAGGAGGATGTCTCTAATGATATCTACATAAAAGGCGAAGCCTGAAGTCTCTTAGGAAGAATGGTTAGAATACACTCAAAGTGCTAGCTTTGATTTATGTTCTTGAGAGAATAGTTTAGAGAATAAGAGAGTGTAAGATGAACTCTTCACATTTCTCATTAGTTTTCTTACAATACTGTGCACGAAAATGAGTGAGTTTCTACCAAATTTTGTCCTCCTCTAACCCCCATCATGTATGGAGGAATAATGTAAATAACTAGCCATGAAGGCCACTTAATTTGGCTTGAAACGTTTGCTGGAAATTTGGAAATTTTCCAAGCTGGCAGTTTCTTTCATTCTTTTGCAACGTTTCTTACCATGATCATATTGTGAGACAATCCTGAAACATGCTATCATATCTTGGATCACTATTCAAATCCATTTTACTTATTCTTCAATTCTCCAATGCGTGTGACCCATTAGGTTCTTAGTTATCTTGGCCACTTGAATTAACACTTAATTCAAACAAGTCATGAGCGGTATCTAGTAACACATGATGACCCCCAATTGACTGGAAAGTCAATGATTTGACTATTTGATAGACAATGTTCTCGTGTAATTTGTCCTTTCCCCATCTATACCCCCACTTGGTTCAGAGCATGGTTAAAATGTTAACTTCCACTAGACTGACTATGTCACGTCTAGCCCAAGTGATGTTAGTCCTTATCCCCAAAGCTCATTACTCAATAAGATATATCAATGAAGACTATCTTCATGACATTTCCACTTTGACCAAAGATTCTTGAGTAATGACCCTGAAAAGAGGCCATGAGTATCATCTCATTCTATCAAGAGTAGTGAATTCTTTATTGGCTACTCAGTTACCTTCGAATACCTTAAGTTATACCCAGTCACTACCCTATGAGCAACCTCTGAGAGACAACGAGGAATGGAGTCAAAGTACAAGATCAATATCCAAGATATCCTTGAGCACCTCAAGTCCAAGGATATTTTCACCATTATTATGATGAGACTATCATTGACACTAGAATAGATTATTCATATGATGGTCTCATAGCAGGTCAACCAATGTACTTACTACTCTTAGTAAGCATGCACATGTAAACTCTAAACAACTTATGCTTACAGTTTATGAGATCCACTGCTTGATCCAATCAAGGAGTATAAAATGTGCTAGGCTGTCCGGATTAATAATGTCTCATCTCATTAACCTTATAGCTAAGGATAATTTAGATACTAACATAATTGATGACAAATTGGTATATTCCAGGAACCAAGAGGAACATGAAAAACACTTGGTAATGGTGTTACAAATCCTTAGGGATAATCAGTTATATGCCAAGTGGGCAAAGTGTGAGTTCTGGCTTGACAGAGGGAATTTCCTGGGTCAAGTAATTA
>JAOSBP010000009.1:2489150-2501861 GCA_027563825.1 Erythroxylum mucronatum
CTCCTAATGAGTGTTTTTGTCTTGAAATGTTCTGAAATTCCTTTCTTCCCATATAGTTGTGGTTTTCAAAGATAAGGCTATCCAAAAGCATTTACTAGTAGTGTTGTTTTTGTAGTTCAACCGTAAGGTTTAGACACTGTCTAGATTATCAATTTCAGCAATTAATGTCCATTTTTATGCATCTCCCTCCATGTGTCTATAATATAGTGAAATTTGAATTATATCTTCTACATAAACAACACTAGCTGGTGAATTATGTGTATTTGGCTATCTTTTCGACTATTCTTAATCTTTCTTTCATTGCAATCCATAAATTGAATGCTACTCGAGGTTGAAGATAACTTAACCAGGTGGCTTCGGTCTATGACAGCGTGGGAAGGTGTTTGAAAAAAACTTCTTGCAAGATGAATTTAAATATTTACCATCATGTGAGTGTCTCTTAATGTATTTATATGTTTTTTGTAAGTTCTATATATTTCATTAGCTAGAGAGTTGGAAAGTGTTGAGTTCTAAAATTTTTGTAATGTTGTAGCAATTGAAGATTCTAAGGGAATTGAACTCTTTAGGGAGTCAGCTACATTGGAATTAATCAATGGTCCCACAAAAAGCCAATTATCATACCAAAACTTAGGAGACCTCCAATTACCTATCAGCATAAGGAACTCAGTCTTATACTTATCCCTTATCTTTAAAATGGCTTTAAAAATAGTAAAGGAAAAGTGTGAACAATTTATTACCCAGATACTATGGTTCTTGATGAAGTGCCTATGTATCCATATACGCCATAAAGATTGCTTGTCCTCCATTAGTCTCTATAGCCCTTTTGTGAGCAATATTGAGTTGATAGTTTTAAAGGAACAAATCCCCAAACCATCTTGATTCCTAGGTGTATAGAGTTCTTTCCATTTCACCATATTTTTATGGATTTTCTCCTTGCTTCCAATATATAAAAAGTTACTGAACATACTACCTATAACTTTCAAGATTGATCCTGGAAAAGCTAAACAGGCTACCCAATAGGTATTGATGGAGTTGAGAACCAAATTAATAAGTTATATTCTCCCTATTCTCAAAAGATATATAGAGCTCCAAGCTGAAATTACGACTTTTATTCTATCAAGCAGTTTTGTTGTAAATCCCTTGCTTTTAATCTATGAGGAGAGATAAGGATGCCAAAATATTTCATTAGGAATTCTTGTGACTGAAAACTAGTTAAGGTTGAAATCAATTATTAAAGAATTGAGGCGCTCTTAGATAGAAAAATATTGCTTTTGGAATAATTTACTTACAGTCTTGAGAGTTTTTGGAATATTTTCAATGCTTTAATCAAGGTGGAGATAGAAATGGCATCAGCTTTTGAGAAAAGAATCAAATCATCTAGCAAACAAAGATCGGTTGGTTTAAATTTACCATACTTTGAGTGATATTTGAATTCCTTTGTCCTTACCAATATATTCTCAATAATCTTATGGAGAGTTTGCATCACCAAGGAAAAGATGTATGGAGATAAAGGATCTCCTTGCTTGATCCCTTTGCTACTTTGGAAAAACCTGCTAGGTTGTCCATTCATCAAGATGTTATGAGAAGAAGTCATCAAGCATTGTTCAATCCATCTTATGAAAATTCCTGAAAATTCCATAGCTTGTAAAATATTTGTGATGAAGCTCCAATCAACATTATCAAATGCTATCCTGAAATCAATTTTGATAAATTAATTGGGTTTGCTTTTCCTCTTGGAGTAATTTGTAATGAGTCCTTAAAGTATCATAATGTTATCACCAATTAATCTACTAGGTATATATGCACCTTGAGTATGGCTAATGTGCTTACGAAGAATTCCTTTGGGCCTTTGACCTAAGAGCTTGGAAATGATTTTATGCAAGGAATTGCAATAAGCAATTGGCCTAAAATTAGTGAAGCTATTCAACTCACCATTCTTTGGAACAAGAGTGATAAAGTTTTATTGATCTCTTTAAGAAGTGTACCTTTACTAAAGAATTTCATCACATCTTCCAAAACCATGTTTCCAGTGAGGGACTAAGTTTCCTTGAAAAACTTGACATTGAAGCCATCTGGTCTAGGGGCTTTGTGAGGGTGGAGAGACACAATTGTATCCTTGATTTCTTGTAATGAAACAAGTCTGGCTAATTGGGTTGCATGTTCTAATAAAATTGAGTCATTTAGAATCTACTTGAGAAATAGCTTATAAGATTGTGCATTCGTAGGATCGCTCATAAACTCACTGAAGTATTCATAAGCTCTTTGCATAAGCTGAGTTTGAGAATCAAGAACAATATTGTTGTGATTGAGTGAGATAATTATGTTTCTAGCCTTTCTTGAATCAATGGCCTTGTGAAATACTAAAGTTTTTTCTGTCTCCATGTTTCATCCATTCCAATAATGCTCTTTGTGTTGGATAGGGTAATCAAATAACAGTGCTTGAGAGTAATTGTGTAATGCTTCCCTTTCCTTTACTTCAATTCTCTGATTCCCAAGACTAGTGTATTGCAGTTGTTACAAAACTTTCAACTCTCTTCTAGCTGTGTTGACAAGGTGGTGCATGTTGCCAATATTAGCACTAGAAAGTATCTTCATTTCCTGCTTGATTGGTTACAACTTCTTTGACAAGATAAATTGCTTAGATTCTTAGATGTTAAAAGCCAATGTAGTCCATAAACCTTCCACAAAGCCAGCTAATTGTATCATTGAACCTAAAAGGATGGACGATTCTCTCCCCGTAAAAAGGCTGCAATGATTTGTTGTTGAATTAGTAGATTAATGCAAATACTGTACAGTAAACATGGAGACTCGAGGGTGAAGCCTTCAGTGATTCAGAAGGGGAGGTTATGCCAAGCTATGATTCGTTGGTTATTAATCGTTCAACTATGAGGCTTTTTACCTTGTCATAAGTGTCGCCTCCAATGCGCCATGTCCACCTCTGTGTTACGCCCTAAAAGAAGATAAATTATTACATTCATGGAAAATTTTGATAACTTAAGAGGCAAATTGTTTTACCAGTGTGGGTTACCAAGGGATGAAACGAGGAGAGGAGGAAACCACACGATAATTCCAGCTACTAGAGGTGCCCTTCTTCCGTTGTTGCTCATGATGGTATCAGCAACCTTCCTTCTGCTGAATTCAAGCTTAACTTCGTATGGTGCTAAATATTGCCTGCTTTCGCATAAGGGTTCTATGGATTCTTTATCTTTATGGAGTCTCAAGCAAGCCTTGCAGCTTTTCTTGCATCAAAATATTCTCCAATGCTATAAAGTCTTGTTGTTCTTTTGATTTTTTTTAACAGAGATGCTCATTTTCGTGGAGTAAAAAGATTCACGTAAAGAATCCAATTCTAACTTTGGATTTCATATATTCCCACGATGACGTTACTGATGGCACCAGTGGAGTTAGTAAGCTCACAGCACTTGTACTCGAGATAACACGATTCATCTTTTCCAACACTCTTCCCATGTTCAGATGTCCATGATGATTGGACCCGTTTATATGTATATATATATTCTTTTAGCTACGAACCTCTTTTTCATTCTTCAATAATTTTCTGAAGTATAAACTATAGAAATGAAAACCAAGTCAAAGATTAGCAGGAACAAACTCTCAAACTTAATCATAGTTAGAAACGGGGCTTCAGCCCCTTCATACTTCTTTCAGCATGCAACTGGTGGTGGGAGAAAATGGAACTAAACTTATCACTTGCCACCATGCTACATAACCTGGAGAACAACATCCACCTGGAAACAGCATATTGTTACCGTAATATAGAAATCTGAGTACAGTTGGTTGGGAGAAAACTTTTTGAAGGCCTTATTAAATAAAAGTATCCCAATTTGTAATTCTTTACCAAGATGGATAAAGAACAAATAGGCAAAATTCCAAGAACAAAAGCTGGTATAAATGTAGTTTTTTTCGGCATGCTCTGAACCTCCATCGGAAAAACTTTTGGAGACTACAAGGCAATGTCAATGCAACCAGCTTTTCAATTCTCCAGTTACAACAATCAAGTTCAATGCCTGAAAGGAAAGCCACGTATGATAGCAATTGGACAAGACAATATTCATTGCGTCTCATTCTCAATTAGAATGTCATTCGAACTCTAAATATGACTTGCCTCCACTATCGACTACCTGCAAAGGCTGTTCTTAGAAGTGTACAAACGGAATAAGCAGGCCAAAAAAAGGAACATATCAACTATCCCCTGGAAAAACAAAAATAGAAGTCATTGAAATATCATTTCTCATTCCTATAACATGTTCTAATTTTAACATGTGATCTGAAACAATATAGTCTGGCCCATCCAAACCACAAGCTTCTTATCCTTTTACTTCTGTGTCCATTTAAATCATGTCTCGCAAATACCCTCTATAAGTTTGGTTTCCCAACCAAAATTCTCATACAAAATTTATCACTTGGGAAAGGAAATGCGAACACTCATTTGAGATACTATAGCATTAAGTCTTGCCAAGCATTAAAAGTTTAGAAGTAGAGTGAGAAGGGATGTTGATACTTTTCACTAAAGCAACACTCCCATAACCAAAGTTAGTCAACACTTCTATTTTCATGCATCAGGTGCCTGGAACAAGGCAGGAAAGAAAAATGCTAATTCACTATGATCAGCTTTTGAAGCACTAAATTGGAATAGCCTTGTCCTCTTTTTTCCAATAACATGACATATAGCTGCTAAACTCCGTTGGACAACAAAGATGTGTTTATTTCAATTTGTCAGTTGAGGCAGAAAACCATTATGATCGACGTTCTTAACATTATAGCAAGAGCAGATGCACATAATATTTGGTATCATCTTCAATGTCTGTCAAAATTAGCATTAAAAATGAAAAAATGTTTTATGCACTCCCTTATTAGCCTTTTTATCCCCTCCATGCCACAGCACAGCCTTCTTGTTTTGCCTCACCCTTTTCACCATTTTAGTGTTTTGTTCCAGTATTCTCCTTTTCCTTTCATTTTTTTTCCACCAAGGATATATATTAGGCAAAACTAGAGCAAATGTAAAAACATAATATTCTTGTTTAGAATGCCAACATTGACACTGGTGTTGGGAAGGGATAACATTAAATACATCAAACGAGGGAAATAATTGGACCCGAAAGTATTTGGTTTCTACCAAATTACAATGGAGCTTCTGACTTTTAGAATATAAGTCTTCAGCATATTGTTAACAATGTACAATAATGCCAAATAAGCTAATAACAAGATGCTTTTCAAACTTAGGAAAGCCTCATGCAACAAGGCAACTAACAAGTCTCCAGACCACTAAGGAACTATAATTAAGCACAAGAAACCATACCAAGTTATGCCCAGTTAGCACATAAATATTTCAAATAATAGCATGAATACATTATGACAATTGCATAATGTTTACCAAACCTTGAAAAATGAAATGTAGCACACAAAATTCTGCATGTGCAAATTCTGAGAGGGAGACAAAATGAAATGTAGTACACCGAAACTACAGTTGCTAATGTAAAATCAAACATTAGAATGCAAGCAGAGGCAAAAGTGATAATTTAAAAGCCTTAAAGTGTGGACCTGATAAAGATAGCTCAGATTTGAAATCAAATGTACTTCCAAATGATTGACAGATCAATGATGGAGATTATTTTACCTGCTCATTGTCGAAGACAAGCAGAAATTCCAAAAGATAGACCCTGTTGACATGAAAGCTACTCGTGCTTGAAGAGGAATCACCCTGCATAATTGCCCATTGCATTTAATATGTATCACTAACCAAAAATATGTATGCTCGATAAAATTTTCTAGCAAAAGACCTCTCCAATTAGGAATTAAAAAGTTTGATTAAGCTATAAACCTTTTTCTGTATTTTATTTATCTTCAAATTGAAAAGATTCATGCTGGTACAAAACTAGGTTTTTCTCCCAGTTATTGAAGGAAAGTCGCTAAAGAAAGAAAAAAGAAGAGTGCAAATTTTAGGCATAGCAGAAAGGAAAGCCAAAAACAAAAACAAAAAATTCAATACAATGTTTGTTCTAAATCAACTAAAGAATGCTTAAAATTTGTCAATCAAATCTGAAAAGTTAAGAGATACAAGAGAATTTTATACCAAAAGTTCAACACACTGACAGGTATCCAGAACCTGAATCCTGCATTGCAAGAAGTGAGAGTTTCAAATCACATGAAAAATCAAACCAACAAAAGTTTTCCACCCAAACTTTTTACCATAAAGCAATGTCGGTAGAGCATCTTTTCTGTACTTTTGTGGAAGTTGTGAAAGCTTTCCTTGCCATAAGTTGTTCCAAGCAAATACGACGGCAATCACAGACGGACCAAGCACAATTTGGTTCAATAGAACCTGGTAGAAAGCCAAGTAAGATCAGCTTTTCAAAAGCAGTTTTTCCCATAATGTTTGTTCACGTGATGAAATCTGAAGTAATTGTACCTTTAGCAATAGATTTGGCAATGTTTGATCTGGTAGATGACAGTCAAGGAATTGGTACCACGCATAAGAACCAGGTCCATATAAAAGAAACCCATATGAAGTCATTCGCAAGGCACGAAACCAGTCATGGTGCAAAAAGATTTTCTGCAAGATATCCTAAGGGTATCAAAGCACAAAGTTAACAGCTGAAAGTAATACACAGATAAGAAACATTTTGGTTCATTTTATCATGACATTAGATATTAGGAAACAAGATGAATTGGTTCCATAAATGTGTCGCGCATTTGATGTTGTCTGCACATAAATAATTCGCCAAACACAAATGAAAATGAGCAGCAACCAGTGATTCTATCGGTTAAATAACATGAAACACTATTACATCACAATAGCGTAATGAGAAAAAAGAGCAAGGTTACCGATAAATAGAAAACATGAGTGAGGCTGTAAACAAAAAGGAAGGAAGACCAAAAGAATCACAACCCTGTTATATTCTTCAATCTTCAAATCCTTTTCCTACTTTGTGCTTTCATTTTGAATTTGTTAGATAATGTTAAAATTATCTTCTCCAAAACTACCTCAGTATCATTTGCATGGGCAGATAGCCAACATATGTTTCAGTCCCTTGCTTAAGATAACTTGAAAATCTGTCTGAACAAGAACCTAACATTTATTTCCAACCAAAAAGAGCCTTTATAAATTGTTCTTCTTCATCATAATTACACTATTAGCAAATTACAGCAATTCGAGGCAACCAGGAAAACAAGACCAATTAATAGAAAAAGAAATGATTGACAGGAACACAGACCTTGCTGTCGTTTTCGAAGGGCTTGACTTTTCTCCAGCGCTCAGTAACTTGTGCGATGGTGTCGCCAGTCAGAGCGAGCGAACCGGCAGTAACAGCTTGCTTTGATGGGAACTGATAACCACGTCCTCCTCGTCCTGTTGAACCAGAGGAGGCATTAGAACCAAGCGGTTTCCTTCTTCTTCTTCTGGAGTCCCAGTTCCATCCCCAGAACCCGCCATTGACTCCTAAAGCTCCCATACGAAACAAGCCCCAAAGCTTTGTGCTAGGACAAATGCAGGCCGCTTAACAAGTTTCTTTTGTTCCTTCCTTTCCCAATGTTCTAGGGTCAGTTTTTTTTTCTGATTTTTGGTTTTTCTTTCTATTTTCCAAATAATTTTAAAATTTTTCATGTTAATTTCTTATAATTTTCATAAATCATAAACGTATAAAAAAGTATTTTTATTTTTCTCATAATTTTATCATAAACTAAATATATATTTAGTTATTTTATATTAATCATTAATAAAATTATAAATACTTTATTTTATTTTATTTTATTTTTAAAAATCAAATATATATTGTCTAATAACTTAATCTAAGAGAATTCATATCTATAATTTCATTTAATTTGTTATAAATGTATCCAAGTAATTCTCTCCAAGGATATAAATAAATATTTCTCAATTTTTAGTTTAAAAGAAAATTAAATATTGGATATAAGAATCCAAGTTCAAGGATTCCAAAGTACCCCTGTTCGGAAACTAATCACCAAACAAGAATCCCCAAAAGTTGAACAAGCTCAAAACTTTCATCGCGAGAAGAAAACATCAAAATCACGCTCTAAAACTCACGAACTCTTTCTAAATTTAGCTACAAAATTCAAATTGACGATGTAGTTGTCGATCAGTCGAGAAGTTAAAAGAAGTAAAAGGAGACAGCAATTAACCTGCTTGCGAAAGAGAGTCTAGATCTTCTGTCCAGTTTTATGTTGTCTTATTTTTTTCAATAAATCTCAATCATTTTTTTATGTGAACTCCACATGAGTCTCGTAAAAATAAACATGAGATTCACATAAATAAATGGTTGAGATTTATTAAACAAAATAAGATATCGTAAAATTATACATAAGATATTGTCTCCACAAAATATAGGAGAATTGTCGAGTTTAGTGAAATGCATTTTAAACACTTAGAATCTTCGCCTGTTTTAAAGTCATTATTATTATTATTATTATTATTAATAAGAATTACTAATCTGAGGTAAAGCCCAGCTCAAAACCTCAAGTTGTCCACAGTCACAGCCACCATGGCCCGATCACCCAGGGGATTACGATTCCTCTTCTCTTTCAATTTTTCTGTCACCAAACCTACACTGTCTACGTCTCCAACAGCCGTTCTACTCCAGGGAAACTTCCATCTCCGTTACTCTTCCAACCTCGCTCGTGCAAAGGAAGACAAAGAACCATGGTGGAAGGAGTCCATGGACCGCCTTCGCAACATTGGTATCTCTGCACATATCGATTCCGGCAAGACCACCCTCACCGAGCGCATTCTCTACTACACCGGCCGTATCCACGAGATCCACGAGGTGCGCGGCCGCGACGGTGTTGGCGCCAAAATGGACTCCATGGACTTGGAACGTGAGAAGGGAATTACCATCCAGTCTGCTGCTACTTACTGCACTTGGAATGGTTATCAGGTGAGTCCCAAGTCTTTCTATTTTTTTATTGATTTAGTCCCGTTTCTACTATTTTTTTAGTTTCTAAGTGTTTGATTCTTGTGGTAATGGTGTAGGTTAATATTATTGACACACCTGGGCACGTAGATTTTACTATAGAAGTGGAGAGAGCTTTGCGTGTTCTGGATGGTGCAATTCTTGTTTTATGTAGTGTGGGTGGAGTTCAGAGTCAGTCTATTACTGTGGATAGGCAAATGAGGAGATATGAGGTCCCTAGACTTGTCTTTATTAATAAGCTTGATCGTATGGGAGCTGATCCATGGAAGGTGTTGAACCAGGTATTTCTTTTGGTTCTCATATGTGTTGCTCATTATTTCATCTAGTCACGCCTAGTTTGATGTTGTAATTAAGTAATAATGGTGAAGAAAGCAATCTCTACCTGATAGAGGTAAGGCTGTGTACTCATGGACCTCCCCAAACCTCATGCTCAGTGGAACTCTCACTAGGTGTTGTTGTTTTGGTGAAGAAAGCAATGGTCTTGTGGTTCTTGTCCTGGTAATGCTTTATTATTTATCTCAGGCAAGGAGTAAACTAAGGCATCACAGTGCAGCTGTCCAGGTCCCCATGGGGTTGGAGGAGGATTTTCAGGGCCTTATTGACCTTGTGCAGTTGAAAGCTTATTATTTCAATGGTTCTAATGGGTGCGTTTTTGAAGCTGAGGGTGTCTTTACTGGCTTGCATAAGCTTAAGTTATGTTGTGCTTACTGTTTTGTTGGTTACTGCAGTGAAAACATCATTACAGGAGAAGTGCCAGCTGAGATGGGGCCTTTAGTTGCTGAAAAACGGCATGAGCTGATTGAAGTGGTTTCTGAAGTTGATGATAAACTTGCTGATGCTTTTCTTATAGATGAACCTATTTCAAATACTGATCTTGAGGTGTAATAAAATATGTTCTTTCTTGTATGGCTATATATGTGATAGGTTGATTCTTTTTCCTCTATATTGTTTTCAGTACTTTTTCAATGTTTCTGATATTTTTCATGTTGAGTAGGGTGCAATTCGTAGGGCTACTGTTGCACGAAAATTTGTTCCGGTGTTCATGGGTAGTGCATTCAAAAACAAGGTAGTTCTCCCTTCCTATATATCCAAAATAAATTGTCTGCTATTGCTGAAAATTGGCACTTTTGGCACCTTTACTACCAGTGATTATTCTGTTCATCTTCTGCCCCTTTTTCACTCTAGGGGGTACAACCACTTCTTGATGGAGTACTTAGATATTTGCCTTGCCCTACTGAAGTTAGTAACTATGCTCTTGATCAAACGAAGAATGAAGAGAAGGTACTAAGATGAACAATATTCTCTCTTTTCATTTTCCAAAGTAAATTGTGAAAACCTAATCAAAGAAGATGTAGATTACATTATCAGGAACACCTAACGGACCACTTGTGGCATTGGCTTTTAAATTAGAGGAGGGGCGTTTTGGTCAGTTAACATATTTGAGGTATGGCCTTGAGAGGCATAATGGTACCTTTTGATATTTTTGCTATTTATTCATGTTTGCACATTCTATTCCATTAATTTATATTGCCATTTTTCACTTATTACAGTTTTTGCTTGCTTACTTTTCATTTTCTCTTGAAGAATTTATGAGGGTGTAATTCGAAAGGGTGAGTTTATAGTTAACGTAAACACAGGCAAAAAGATCAAGGTGAGTTTATCCTAATTCAAGATGCCTTTTCTTCTTAAACATTGTTTACAAATTGTTGTTGAAATTTTTTATCCTCCTCGTAGATGTCAAAGTTAACTTGTCTTAATAGCTCTTCTGCATTTCAAGTGCTTGCTCTCGTGGATTTCCCAAGCCATCCTCCAAAAAAATCTTATATAAGAATTACAACATCTTCACTAATCTGCCATAACATAAATCTTGACAATTACTTGAATTGCATGTTAGATACAACATCATGGAACCCATCCTTTGTTTATGGAGTAATATAGATATGACTAGGTAAAGCCTTCCCCTGATTACTTTTCTTGACAAGGTTTCTCTAGACGATGAATGATGCCCTTTGTACTTAGATTTGCCAATGCTTCTTCCCTAAGTTTGTAAGGCACCAAAAGGAAAATCTACCATCTCTAAATTGAACTATTGTCCTTCTCTTCCTTGGTTGATCACGAAGAGTCTTTAACAAATTTCTTTTTCTCTTAACTCTGTGTTCTTTAACCATACCCACCTACAGTCCTTCAAATGAAAGAACAAATGCCTTTTCAGCTCACTTGCTAAATGCATACCCCACAAAGTTCTGTCAAAATTGACGATCATTGTTCATTTTTTGGAGGAGCAATGTGGTCCTCAATTCTTCTAGATATTGATACCACAATAATTGGATTTGCATAGACTTCTCCAAAAGCTGCTCCTAAATCATTTATAAGCTTGTCCAATAAATTATAATCTTGCTCCCAGCATTCCTGTATTAGGCTTGGGTGACTCTCTGTGGCCTCTTTGAAAAGCTGAATTCGGACCACCAGGAGGAGAAAATTCATGTTTGTTTATGCCGTAGACAGGGACATGGCTGAGATTAGTCCAGCTTGCATGAGTATTGGGCTTGTGAGCAAACAATTAAAGCTTTATAGTCCTTGTACTTATTCTGTCCAGCATTGAACATGACACATGTGGTTTGCATCAAGTTCCTCGATCCTCATTAAGAATAACATCAGCATATATGATGCTTTTGGGTTTCCCTTTATCCCGAGAAGGCAATACCCTTTGCTACAATTAAACCAATGCATATTTGGCCTATTCTAATTTGACTTTGTAGTTAATTAGTTTTCAAGAAACTGATCTCTCTTAATTCACTTGTAACCCCAAAATTCCAAGCATTCACATCCAAGTTCCATTGCATGACTTGTAACTCATAGAAAAATCAGGCCGTTAATTAGCAGCCTATGAAACTTCTCCATCCTCTTCATAAATTGATTTTAGTTCTTTATATTGGGTTAAGTTCACCTTTCATTTCAAGCAAGCAAAGGAAATGCCACCGTTCTCTTCACAAGTAAAAAATTGAAGTTGCGTCCTTGAAGCTGAAGTCTTCCAAAGTAAATAGGATCTTTTGCTCTAATACCATTTGATGTAGGGAAAGGGGTTAAGCAATAAGTTTTTAACATAGTAGGCTAGAATTAGGGTAGACTAATGTTTTTACTACGTTAAAATATGGTAACAACAAAGTATGTGGAATGTGGTATTAATAGAGTTGGAACTTTTGAAAAGGTTGCAGCAGATAAATTTAACCACATATGCCATGCAAGTTGACAGTCGATTTTAAGCAAGTTGGAGACAGAAGTGTTAATTCTTACTGTTTAATGTTTGTAGGATCTCGTTGATCCTCAGGTTCAGATAAATGTGGACCATTATGGTTTATATTAATTGAAATGGGCTTTTAGTTTTGAAGCCAGCATAAATGTTGCAAAGTGTCTTTTTTTTTAATTAAAAAAATTCAAGTTTATTGGTAATTGCCTGTTCTGAATTGTAATGTGTGTAGTATAGACAAGTGTGAACTAGTGAATTGTTCTTTCATTTCTGATACTTTAACATCTTAATGTAGGTTCCTCGTTTGGTTCGGATGCATTCTGATGAAATGGAGGTAATTTTCCAGATAGTTCTTGTGTGATATTTTTCGATACTTGTGGAAGTAATCCTCATGTGCTTTATAGATGTGGCTTTGTCTGTACTGCCTTAAGATATACCGTGCTTTCTATGAGATCCATCTAATTTACTATTCATGGATGATTTTGCTGCAGGACATTCAAGAGGCACATGCTGGGCAAA
>JAOSBP010000009.1:2505139-2518942 GCA_027563825.1 Erythroxylum mucronatum
TTGGATCAGTGCTATACAGCTGCAAAACCTGTGATTTTGGAACCTGTGATGTTGGTGGAATTGAAGATACCAACAGAGTTCCAGGGCACTGTTGCTGGTGACATAAACAAGTATGTGCCCTTTCTGACTTATTCCTTATACAGTGTCATAACTTAACATCTTTTTCTTTTGTTGAAAATGCCTTGGTGTCCGATGTATTGCAGGAGAAAAGGAGTAATAGTTGGCAATGACCAGGATGGTGATGACTCCATAATTACTGCCCATGTAAGTATTTTCAAAATCTTGGTGCTATTTATAACCATGGGTTTTGTTGAAAAATCTTTGGGCATGGTTATTTACCCAATGGAATTGTGATGGGCTTGTGTGGTTGGCTTTTCAGGTTCCTCTGAATAATATGTTCGGCTACTCGACAGCCCTTCGTTCGATGACACAGGGAAAAGGGGAATTCACAATGGAATACAAAGAGCATTTACCAGTTTCTCAGGATGTGCAGATGCAACTGGTAAATACTTATAAAGCTGGCAAAGCAGCTGGATAGATGGTGCTAGAATGCTCCCATCAACGTTCTTTACAGCCATCTTGTACCTTAGTCTTTAAGGATTGTTCTTACATTTTTGACCTGTACCATATTGGTCATAATTATGATTACGCTGTTCGTTGGCAATCAATTTTGGAAGAGAATAAACTGTAATTTTGCCTTTTGGATGAGTCTATGTTAGTCCTTATTTTTTTCATAAAGAACTTTATTTACTAACCAGTAAGTATCTTTTACAGAATTTATGTAGTCTTGCGTTTTTTCAGCTTTGTTCTGTTCCAAACGTGCATTGGCATTTGACAATCCTTTCTATGAGATCATCCCAACATCACAGAATGTGAAAGAGTTGCAAAATCAATCTTAAACGCAAAGAAGCTTGCCATGGAATAATAGGAAAAAGCGTAAATGTTGGAAATTCAGGAATTTAAACCTGGAATTGCATCGGAGCTTATGAATTGCAATGTTTTAAAAACTGAATCGGTTTGGTTGGTTTAGCAGTAAAAATTCTGTATCGGCCAATTTTTTAACTTAATTTTTTAACTTTCTGGTGAGATTTAGTTTCATAATTTTATCAATTTATTTATTAATTAGTTAATTTTCGTAAATTTTATAAACTAAAATAAACTGATTAATTGTTACTTAATAGTTTTTTTGTTAATTTTTTATGAGAGTATTTTACTTCAAACATTTGTAATTTTTAAAATTTTGATTCAATATTTAACCGAATTTATAATGATTTAATATTGGTTGAAACTCTTAAATCTTAAACTTCTTATTTTACCAGTTTAACTTTTGATCGAATATAATTTGACCTTAAGTCTTTATTAGTGAATTATTAATTTAAGTGATGAGAATTGATAGGTGAATTATTTAATTAATTTATATAATACATGTCTTTAAAAAAGACCTATGCAAAATTTTGAGATGGAGAAATCAAAATTAAGACAAATGATTAAAGCTTGCATAACTTAGAAGAGCTAGTACCAACTTGCAATTTAGTTTTTGAACCTGGAACAAGCAAAATGGGCCACCAATACTCCAGAAAAAATCTAAAAATGTTCCTGTATGCATGAACATTGTGTATCTGAAACTGAAAAGGTAAGAAGAATTGAGTTTTCTAGAGAAATTTCCATATTCAATGTATAGTTATGATGATCACATAACTTTTTGTTATTAATGTCTTATAGTGTTTTGATCGATAGGGAGTCTGCTAGGCTATTTAAAGTAGTAAGAGGATTGAAGCAAGGAGATCCTTGATCTCCTCACCTCTTTGTTTTAGGTAACAAGACTAACAAAGCTAACTATTAACCATGAAAAAACTTTAAGTTCCACAATAAGTGCAAGAAACTAAGGATTAGTAGCTTCTTTTTTGCAAATGACATTTTACTTTTCTCCAATGCTAATGCTAATTGAATGAGTGCTTTACTGACAACAGTGAAGTTACTCACCTCTAATCTTGCCATCAATTAAGAAAGAACAAACAGCCTTTTATCTTTGAGTGCTCATCATTTGGAGACCTAGTTCTCATCCATTTAAAGATTGAAAACCATAAAGCCTATAATCACTTACTTAGGCATCCCCATTACCTCAAGAAGACACTCATATTAATGATTTTCCTTTGATAGAAAAAATTTAAAGAAAGTTCTCAAGCTAGAAACATATTTGTTAATCTCACGCTGAAAGAGTCCACCTTTGATAAAAAATCTACACATGTATTGATCTTTACATCTTTTAATCCCTACTTCTATAATTACTTCATTGGAGTAGGTGATGCAAATATTTTTATAATCAGAAGATTATAACAAAAAAGCTATTTCCAAAGTTAATTAAAAAGAACTATGCCTCCTTAAGGATGAAGGGGGATTAGAAGGCTTTGGAGGTTGATACATGACAAAAAAGCTCTTTGGATAAGATGGTTTTATGCTTACTACTTAGGGCATGACAATTTTTTGGAATTTCACTCTCAAAACTAATGCATCATTGACCATATTGCAACTCAAATTTAAGGAATTTCTAAAAGGGTTAATCAAGTATAGGATTGGGAATGGGGAAGCCACAAACTTCTAATTTAATTAATGGATTGATCCTGGACCTCTTAGAGACATCTCTAAACTTAGTATTCTGCACAGCATGATTTCAAGCAATACCACAGTTGGAAAGCATTAAATGTAAAAGTAAATTGTATCAAAACCTTACCTAGTAGTCCTCTTATCCATTTAATTCTATGCATTCAATTCACCACTGATGAGCAATATAGTGTTTTGTGAACCTTGAACTCATATGGTAAATTTTCCAGTGACTTTTAGAAGCGCTTAAAGAGGCCTTCAAGTCCAAAGGTCAGATTCCTATATAACATAGAAGATGAGAAGATTAAACACCTATGAATTTATTTGGAGGGGAGTCTTTCAAATTTGCAACATACCAACTTCCCCCTTTACTTGCCAACAACTTGTGAATTGTTCATGCAAATCTCACATTCTCTGTAAGTGGGACTAACTAGTATTCAGATTATCTCTAAGGAATGCAGTTTTATCAACTTTGAAAACAAAGCAATGACAGGGCCTTTCAAAGGAAAGTCAAGCATAATACAGCTCTCTTACAGGAACTTACAAACTCCCTAGGAGACATAGTCCCTTTATCAAATTTGCCTATAGATTAATGTTAATTGGGTCAGAGAGCTATTAGTGGCATACGATATGCAGTCCAAAGTCAGACAGAGAAAGAAAATATTATGAAATTTTGTAGAGTCGACTGTTTTAGAAATGTGATTGTGCTGAAATATTAAAGCCTGTGTTTTGCTATGGGGGTTAGGATTGATCTCCTTGTCATTGTAATGTTGTCAAACTTTGCTTGAGTTAATCTTCCAAAAAAAAAGACTATCAATACATTAAAGTTCCAATTATATAGCATAATGGGAGGACATTAGCAGGTCGTAATTTTGTTTCTCTGATACTCTCACTAAGCTTTGGCTAGGAAGGTCAGTTTACTTGTATGGCTTTGACTTGCCCTTTGAGGTTTAGACACTGATTATTTTGACTTAAAAATATATATAGATATAAATAAATTATTATAATTGTAAATGGATTTATCAGTTAACTATAAAATGAAAATATAATTAGATTTAACCAAAAAAATTAATCGAAATCTCCTTTTTTCTCATGTTTGTGGTGACTCCCACAATCCATGGTGAGCACCATCTTTTTCAAGAGGAAGTGCAGGGCCTTCCACATCCAAAAATACAGTTCAAAGTTTAAATGAAACAACATATAATTATCCCTTTTAAAGGGAAAATGAAAATAAGAAAATGAATCCACAACCCAGTTTGATACTGGAACGTAAGGCGTTGAAGCCAGCTCATAAAATGGAGATCAAATAGAAGAGGGCTGCCACTCAAGTGTCTGGCCAGCAAACATTGGAATGATGTCTCCGAATGAAAATGAGAATGACTCTGGCACGTTCCATGGTGATTTTGTCAGCTTAATCTTTGATGTGTTCCTTGGAAGCCCATAGAAATCTGGTCCATTGAAGCTTGTGAACGCTTCCAGCTTGTCAAGAGCCCCAGCCTGCAGCTAGCAAACAATAACTGAGATTCTGTTAAGATAGCATGCTTAAGTCAGAAGTCAATGATGAGGATAGGAGAAAAGCAGCTCGAGATAAACGGTAAACAGAAGCTTATATGGATCAAATCAAAGATCCATTTTCCTTCCATGGTGGCCCTCAGCAAATATGGTTATCTAAAGAACGGTTTAGGGGCAGCTACTGTTCACCAAATTATGGATAGCACTAGGGTGATTGTAGCGGAAGCATAGAGAGAGAACTAGAGTTTAAAGAAAACCTCTCGAAGGTTAGTCTGTGGAGCTATATTTGGACAGCAACATTAACCCTGCGTGTATGGTAAAATATCAGAAGTAACATTTCTGTTTGCCGAGTTCGGGATTTTATATTCCTTGAAACTTGCAGGAGGATCATGAATCTCTAATAGGTACTCAGACGTAGGAGTAAAATCATTTGCATCCTCATTAATCGTCTTAGTAGTCTTTTAACCATCAAGAACTCTTAGTCTACCAGATGTAACTTCGATATTCTATCCTCTTTATACTCATCATAAACTGCCTCTAATTCTTCCTCAACTTTGGCCAAATACAGGCAAGCTAAAAAAACATAGTCCCCTCTACAAGTAAACGGTTGAAGTTGTGAATTATTACCGCCTTTAATTCCTGATGAATCAATGTAGTTTGGTCCCTTATATGTCACCATACACTTGCTTCTATTGCTCTTTTAAGCATTGATTGGACCATGGTTAATTTTGCTAGTTGTGGCAGTCCGTAGATAATTTCTTCAGTATCTTGAATAAGCAAGTCCAATGCTAAATTGGCTTGGCACCTGCTACTATATAGCTTTTTAACACCATATCATGAGACATGATTTTCACTCGCTAAAAGTTTCCTTTCTAGGTTCATCTTCATGTGTTTCTAATAGCCGATTTTAGGCTTGTCTCTTCCACCATGGAAGTGCCGTTCCCTTTAATTTGTAGCTTTACAAACAACATTTTGGTATTCTATCAACGGTTAATCTTCAAAATAATTCTCCAAAGCCACCCCCTCAATCCAAATAATCTTCTACAACAAACTTATCCAAAAACTCAATAAATTCAATCTTGATTCTCCCACCGTCCAACTCAAGCGAGTTACTAGGCAGGGAGTAACCACTATTCAATTCTACCTCATGTTGGATATTGGTTCTGATTCATGAAACAGGTTTTCCTTCCATTACCTATTGAACCTTTGATACAACAAATTTCGATAAAAGAAAGAATAGGGAAGTAACCAAACTCCAAGGACAACCATCTCGCCCACTGCTTAGGAAAATCACTAGCTATGCATTTGAGGTAAGTTTCCAGAGTCCTATTAACCACTTCTATAGGTGATAGGTGTGTGTAAAGCGATTCCCTGAATACTGAAGAGATCCTACCAAAAGACACTAGTGAAGATTAGATCTGTATCATTGATAATAGTGTGTGGCATACCATGCAACTTGTAGACATGTTCCATAAACTTCTGAGCCACTACCCTAGCTAAGTGACGATGAGCAATTGCTATAAAATAAGCATATTTTCTCAATATGTCACACTATGTTAAGTGTCATTGACTTGCCCTCAGAATTTGGAAGTCCAGTGAGAATCATACTCAGTTCAGTCCAGAATTGCTGCTAAGTGCTTAGAGGACTGCAACAATCCAAGAGAAAACAAATGAGATACTCCTTTTTTTGGAAAACATCACACTTCCTTCAGAATTCTCTCACATGTTTCGGAATATTCTTCCACTCGAAGTAAGCTTGCAACCTTCTATAACTTCCCAAGAACCCAATACGTCCTCCAACTGAACTCTAATTTGAGTTATGATCTTAGACCTCAGCATTGGATCATACCTGACCACCAATCTCCCTTCCCAAGTTAACCGCTCATTATACCAGTTATAAACAGCACCAAGCAACTTTCTTCTATATATCTTGAACTACAAGACCCTTCCAGCACTGTTTAACTTCCTGCAACAAATTAGTGTGTATGCTTGAAACTATCATAGCACATTCTTCACCACTCCCCAATCTTGACACCCTTTCTGTATCTGATTTTAAACTCAAAACCTAACTACTTACCAATTTTGCTGGAAACAGGTTGTCTACTTCAAACTCCTACTATCAATCTGCACAATAGTCTGAATTAAGAAACTACAGTTTTTGTGTTATTTTCTAGGAATTCCATAACACTGCACCAATTCATAGGCTTGTAAATTCCCAAGATTTAACAAGTTTACTGAATATTCTATCTCATAATGCCATTTCAAAAAGGAGCTCATTAAGTAAGGCTAGGGAATTATCGAATTATGAGAGTGAAAATCAAACAAAGCTTAATACTCTTTCACGGTACATGTTTGCCTTCAATCCTTCAATTCCTCTACAAGATCATCAAATGTCATTTTTGCAAACCTTTATTTCAGTGCTATCAATTATTCTCCCCAACTATGAGGCTCACTTGTCAATCTATTATTCATATAAAGCTGATGCTGTTGCAAAGTGATATGGATGCATTTGTGGGAAAAAACGTGGCTGAGGTGGTAGATATGGGAGGCGGGTAGCAGCTGCTTGCAAAGAGAGAGTGCTTTATTAGGAGTCTATTAGAGAGTAATTTATTTTTGCTAGAAGTCTATTATTTCCCTATTATTTCTGCACTAGTTTCTGTTATAATTACGTCAATAAAAACAACTTGAATAGGAGTCTTTCTGGGAGTCTTAATTTAGGTGGAAGTTTTATGTTTCATTGCCTAGACAAGGCTATTACATTATGTAATAAAGTAAGCAGCACATTATCACCAAAATTCTTACGTAAGTGTAGGTTAACTTAGATTTTAGCCAACCTTGTCCTTTGACAGAGCCGGCTGCCAATCTTCTTCAAAAATAGGTTCATCAAAGAAGGGCACCAACATCCGTAAAGGAAAGGAGGAAGAACCGACCGTGGACGAGATACTGCACATGAGATCATAACAGATTAGTATAAAAGCCAGCGTCCATGGAGGAATCAGGGCCTTCTGCTGCTAACCAGAGGTTACTAGTGAAGAGGAGATGGTGCAGGTAACTGCATTCCATCTGACGGATGAAGCGCAACTGTGGGTCTATCAACTCAGACAAAAGGAATTAGATATGGATTGGAGAATTTTTAAAAACCACTGCATTATGAAGTTTGGTCCTCACCTCAATGCTAACCCAATAGGAGACCCAGCAAATTTAAAACAGACAAGAACAGTGGAAGAATACCGGTGCCAGTTTCAGTTGTTGCTTTCCCGAACTACAGAGTTATCCGGAGACATGCAAGTAAGTTAGTTTACGGTGGGATTAATCAAAGCTCTTCAAATTGATGTAGAGATGCAGTACTCGGTCAACCTAGGAGCAGCTATGAACCTAGCCCGTCAATATAAGAGGAAGATGAATTTGACACAAGGAGGAACACGTAAAATTAATTGGCCCTCCTACAAGCTGACGGCTAGCTCATCCATAACAGCCCCTACGTCTAGTAAATGGCCCTCAACAGCAAAATCAGTAGCGGGCAGCACTGGAAGTGTGACTTCCCCCACCATAAGGAAGCTAACCAGGGGGAAGATGGTAGAGAGGCGAGAAAAAGGGGTGTGTTATAATTTCGATGAGCCGTATGTGATGGGGCACAAGTGTAAACGGCTGTGTTGGATTGAAGTGGTGGAGGAACATGATGAAATTCAGGAGGAAGAATCATGGAATCTAGAAATCTCTTTACATGCGTTAACGAGAGCAAACAAATCCCAAACAATGCAAGTCAAGGAGGAACTCAAAGGATGGCCCCTCCTAATTGTTGACTAGAGTAATTAGATTGGATTATTTCTGTGTATATATTTAGAAATTAATATCTGTAGTGATCTCTTCCTAAAATTGAGAGATTTATCCCTATAATTGGGAGATTTGATAGTTAAGAATATCCCTTAATTATAGCTAGGTTTCTTGTATATATATCATAGAAATCATATGTACAGATAATTAAGTTCAATATAGTTTTCTTCACTATTTTCTTCATGGTATCATAGCTGATGGATTGACAAGGGGTGAGTATGGAGATGGTACGTGAAAGGGCAAGGAGACCTGATGGGCCCAGACCAGTGGAATAGAAAGGCTCTTAGTGACGCCACATACTCAAGCTGTTAAGAAAAAAGCTTTCGCTCAAAGGGGAGTCCAAGCCTAAAGTGGAAGTTAACACTTAAGAGGGAGATTATTGGGATTTCAAATGTGAGTGGAAATCTCATATTGGAAAGAGATGGAACTAGTGATAGAAATATAAGTGGAAATGACCCATAAACCTATGCCTTAAGGTTTTGGGTTGAAATGTGATGTTAAGGCCTACGAGTATGTTCACTTACTAGGCCCATGATGAAGATCTCCCATGAAAGTAGAGTCTCCGGTACCAAAAAATGGTATCAAAGCCCTCTCTAATTTAAGGGCCTAATCTTTATCCTGGATTTTTTTTCCATATCTGTTCCTCTCTATTCGAAACAATGAGTGGCTGAGTCTGTACTCGCCCAAAAACGTCCTTTTCTTCTCACAGCCCACCCAATATGATCAAGAACCAACTGGCGACTCTACCTGTGACAAATCCGACATCACCGGTGCAGCTACGCCCTGCCACGTGCCGCTGGAGACTGACAACTTTCGACACGCATGAAGTCCACTCGCCACCCTCCGACCATCTTTTCGCCTGAAGTCTTCGTCCACCAGTGTCACCGGCCCCTGTTCACCCTCTTTGAAGTGCCTGACCTCTGGTAGCCCATTGGAAAAAGCGCCAGAAGTTTCTGGTTGTTTCTAAACATGTCTGTTGGTATATTTTTCGTTGGCTTGAGTGTTTTCTGTAGAAGATGAGTGGAAAACAGGTAATTCTTTCAAGTTCTGATAACCCTTCACTTCAAATCACTCCCGTGAAACTTGATGGGACTAATTATCTTGCTTGGTCAAGATCTTGTTTGTTATTCATCAAAGCTAGAGGCTTACAAGGTTATATTAATGGTGATAGTTAGAGGCTTGATGTCAATAATCCTAAATATAATCATTGTGAGTCTGAGAATTCTCTTGTGATGTTGTGGCTTATAAATTCAATGCAACCGAAGATTGCTAGGACGTATTTATTACTCAAAACAACAACAAGGTTTGGCAAACTGCTTGCCTAATGTAATCTCAAGTAGGTAATAAAGCACAAATTTTTTATATTTGTAATAAACTGCATAACACGAAGCAGAGAGATATGACTGTATCACAGTATTTTGCAAAGTTATGTGGATTGTGGCAGGAACTAGATTATTATCAGGATTTTCAAGCAGAATGCTCAAAAGATGATGCTAAATTCCAAAAAATGATAGAGGAGGACTGAGTATTTGATTTTTTTGCGAGTCTCAACCCAGAATATGATCATATATGAGGTATTATACTTGGAAAAGAACCTTTCCCTTCAGTACAACTTGCACATTCTCTTGTTCAGCAAGAAGAAAGTAGAAGAAATGTCATGCTACATACAGCCATTGTTGAGAAAGGAGGGTTGGTGGCTAGTTCTACTAAGAAGCCAAATTTTGATAAGGATCACTTACACTATGATTATTGTGGAAAACAAAGGAATACCAAAAAAACCTATTGGAAACTGCGTGAACGACCAAATTAGAGTTGTGGAAAAAGCGGCGACTTAATGGTAAAGGGTCGTGCTCACTTGGCTGAAGGGAATGAAGCATCTGAAGCACAGTAAACTCAACGACTAGCAACGACTTTATAGTAGCCGTTACTAACAACCAAGTCCTTCAATCTCCTACAGACATTTCATTTATCACACAGCAATTAAACTAAACTACATCGACACTGAAGCTAGAATATCGCCAACCATATGTCGTTTGATCTCCATTTAGCTTCCCAGCTCACTTTGCTAAACAATGGTTCCATATGCCTTATGTTGAAACCTTCTTCACGTATTAGCCTTAAGATTTTTCAAATCTCAAAGGACCTGTGATCACCTTTCGGATTCCTTAAATGGGACCTCACTGATTCTTAATGCTTTGTACAACCCAAGTCAAGTCATCAACCATTAATTGTACTATAGGTTTATGGGCAGCTAGTATTAAACAATTTAGGGTTATAATTTAGGAAATTGTGACAAAAACTACAAGAAGATTGATTTCTATCACAATTTAGCATGCTTTAAGGCTGAAATCCTTGATTTTCCACCATAATACAACTTGATGTAAGAGAGATTTAGCTATTAAACAATTATTGATAGAGTTTGGCTGATTGAAGTTGGAACTATAAAGAGTTGGGGTTTAAAGAAACCTTTTAAATAGAATTTTAACAATTCACAAAATATGTTATAATGTACTTTAGAATCAATAATTTATAGTAGGTCTAGTGAAGTTCCTAATGGTAATAGAAAAACATAGTCATAAGAAAAAATTGACATATTAAAAAGGAAATTTAACCTTAAAAGGAGAAATCACATAAAAAAAACTAGATAACATAGTTCTAATTAGTAATAAACAACACGTGCATCATTGTAGTTATAGTGGATATTATCAAGAGGAAATCGGGTAATGATAGGCATGTAGCCAACACAATCTGATTTAATGGATAAGCAATTTGCACAATTCAAAATCAAAAATATTATCGAACTTAAGGGGGAGTTCGTAATATTGACGACTTGACCTAGCTCAACTCAATACTAAGTTGCATTTGTGACCCATGAATAAGAAAGGATTTTCTCAATAATATGCAAACACTTGGTGATGAATAGCAAAAGTTTTTTACCTCTTCAAAAACTTTCGCATACAACGCTAGGGCAACAGGGGCATTAAATATCCCAGCACATCCACAAGGGCGCTCCTTTCTACTTTTCTCATGAGGTGCACTATCAGTTCCGAGAAAAAAAAATTTACTTCCGCTAGTCACTGCTGCAACAATAGCCTGTCCTAAACGAGAAATAGGTTTATGAGCTAACAATCCAAAAAAATGAAATACTATATTTTTTATTCCCCATTAACTAGAGCAAGATAAAATACAAATCTTACGTCCAACAAAATCAAAAATATTAATGAGCACCATTCAAACCTAAGATACAATTCAATTGAAAATTTGTACAAATAAATGACCTGTGAAGCCTTGTTAAGACCAAGTCGAAGTTTACTAGGCAATACTTGGATATTAAGGGCATAGAAGTACCAATTTTCTAAGCAACAATGAATAAGTTTGATGTTGAGCATGGAAAGAGATCAATTTATTTTAAAGCTCTCTGAGACATACTATGGGTTTCTCTTTTGAGTATTGGAAGGCAGTAGTTGTGTGGTTGTAGTCCTCCTTGAAAGAGAGCATTTCTGTTCAGGAGAAGGTGCTGCGGAGTAACAGTTGCTGCTACATTACCTAATAATACATAGAAATAAACTGAGATCTATGATGATCCAAGAAAAATGATGGTGAGACATTTAGTGGAAAAAAGATTTATGTTATTGCTTACCGTTATTGCAAGACTCAACAAATCTAACAGCATCCTTCGTAGTGATGTGCTCCATAACAACCTTCAAACTTGGAAGCCTTTTGATCAAAGGCTGCAAAACAGTGCTGATAAAGACCTTTTCGCGGTCAAAGACATCAATATTAGAATCTGTAACTTCACCATGCACCTGCAGAAAAAATCAGATATGTGCCCATGTTATAGAAAATCATATCTTATCACCAGATTAGTGAATAGCACTTGAAACAACGAAAAACATTTTAAACAACAAAACCTTTCAGTAGTGCCATCAACATTGATAATCCTTTAATCTCAAGAACACAAAATCTATCATTATCAATGCCATCTTGACTAAAGAAAATGGAGCTGCTAGCTCAAGAAACTAATTCAACTACAAGATTCAACACGAACTATGTGCAACTACAATTTAACTTCAAAAGCTACATTCCTACGAAATGAATTACCTCCAAAATTGGAATTAGACATTTCCATTATTTCCCAACTAAAAATAGAGAAAGGTAATTTCCAATTGAGTCTTTAACTCAATCACATCCGATATTGGAATCAGCTCATTCCAACTTTAGGGGCCTTCATTTTGTAGTAATTTTAGCTTAAAGCAGTGTATAGCTAAAAACCATATTGTCAGACCTAAGTTCTCTTAAATTGCAAAACAAAGCATGCACCAAGAGTAGAATACAACCCTCGTGTCCTGGATGCATACTAGCGGAAAAGTTTTGAATGTAGGATGCAGAAGAAAAACTAATAAAGAAGATTGGGCAATGTACCAGCAAAGGTATATTCTGCTCAACCATCTCTTCAAGCACTGGTAGACATTTTCCAAAAAGATCTGTAACACCATCTTGAGAGTTTGTTGTTGCACCAGCAGGATATAACTTCACAGCAAAAACCACTCCACTTTTTTCTGTCCACATAAATAACACTTTTTTAGTGATAATAAAAGTCAAATTGCCGAATTTAAGAAAAGAGAGCAAGAAACCTTTGGAGAGTCTTACTAGCACTTAGAATTTTCTTACGTGATTGGCATAGGTTTCATAAAAATACTATCCAGCACTTATTGTTAAAACAAACACACTGAATCTCATGCAAGATTGTTAACTCAAAACAAGGAGGAACAGTTCTAAATCTTTCATTCGACCATAGAAACTCTCACAACTAAGTTAGAAGCCTATCCTATCTGTGAGGAACAGCAACATCAATTATAAGCCATTTCCCAAAAGAAAACATCAAGTATAAGCCCTATCAACTAGTAGTCTCACACCCCATGGAACCCCATGGCAAAGGAAAAGGCAACAGAACTTGCACGTCCAAAACCTATATTGTTAAATTCCTCAATTTAACAATAAAGCACTAGGGTGGTATGATCAAAGTTCCAAATTTAAAAACGGACAATGCAAATAGTCAAGTCAAATCAAAAAAATGACTCGGAACAAATACAAACAACAATACCAACCCCTCAAGCGCAGAATAAGCAAAACAACTCAACGACATGCAAATGTAAATTTAGACTCACTGGCAAGTCTGATTTCATCCGGACTTGTGGTGTCTGTCAAATAAAGTGTCATAAGTGGAGTAAAGTCTGTCTCAGCCGGCAAAGATTTCATTATAGATTCTCGATAAGCAAGAGCAGCGGCGGTGGTAGTAATGGGTGGCCTCAAATTTGGCATAACAATTGCCCTTCCAAAATGATTTGCGCTGCGGGTTAAGAGTTTCGCAATACATGTCATCACTCCCCTCCAATATGTACCAAAAGTTCACAATCATTACCCTTGCTATAGAATTAAATCAAAAGTAACCTGTGAGGAACGACAGCTTGAAGAAGGCCACCATCGCGAAGGTGAAGATGCCAATCATCAGGGCGCGTAAGAGTTAGCTCCATAAGCGATGCTTTGCAGTTAACTTGCCTAGATCTTCCGATCTTCGCAAATTGGAAACTCGCTGCCTACAAATTAAAGACTATCATCCCTTATGTCCATCATAAATTAAACAACTTATCGATGAAGTACGTACAGTACAAGGTATCAATGAAGTATTTAGCATCGCAAACGCTCCCAGATTTATAGGTGCGCTCTCTGTCTGAAGTTTGGAATTTGAAGTGATTATTATTATTATTATTAAGAATTACTAATCTTAAATTACTAAACCAACAATCGATCGAAACCTAAAAAATTTAATACCACCACCACCACCATCCCCCGCCG
>JAOSBP010000009.1:2519042-2532477 GCA_027563825.1 Erythroxylum mucronatum
ATTTTTGAAATTCATGACTCAAATATTCACCTCCATTATCACTACGTAACACCTTTACCTGTGCATTGTACTGAGTAGAAATCATTTTATGAAAGTTTTGAAACAACGCACTTACTTCAGTTTTAGACTTCATCAAGCACACCCAAGTCATCCTGGTACAATCATCAATAAAAGTCACAAACCATCGTGATCCACCTAAGCTGGCTACCTTGGATGGACCCCAAACATCAGAATGTATAACCATAAAAGGGGCCACACTTTTATTCATGCTAGATGGAAATGATGCACGATGACTTTTTGCAAGTTCACATACTTCACATCGAAAACTAAAAACATCAAGTTTTGTAAACAAACTGGGAAATAATTTTTTAAGGTAGCTAAAAGAAGGATGCCCTAAGCGTCGATGCCATAACCAAACATCATATCTCTTCCCCCCTTTTTCAGGATTGTCTACCGTTAATGCGTGCGCCAATTTATTTGAGCTATGAGCCTCGAGATCTAGGTAATACAGTTTCTCCCGTTTAGTACCATAACCAATCGTCCGCCTCGTTTTGATGTCCTTAAACACACAACAGTCAGGCCAAAAAATGACAATACAAGATAAAGCATTAGTAATTTGAGAGACTGACAAAAGGTTATAATCCAAAGTTGGAACAACTAAAACAGAGTCTAAATTTAAATCATTGTTAAGAGATAAGGACACTTCCCCAATGACAGGTGCAGAGGAACCATTAGCAGTGGAAATAAATTTTTTTGAGGAGGATTTAAGGGTTAGTCCTTGTCTAGAATCAAATATCATATGGTCTGTAGCACCGGAATCAATTATCCATGTATTATTATTAACAGGTACATAAGAATTTAAGGCCTTACCACCGTTACCTCCTGTAGTGACTAAAGCCGACGGTTCTCCAGCAGCAACGTCTTCCTTCTTTTTTATTTCCGCTGCTGTAGCAACAGAGGCTTTTTTTGATTGCCTTTTATGTGGATCCTGATTATGATCCCACCATTCAGGGTACCCAACAAGTTCGAAACAGCGATTTTTTGTATGACCAAGCTTATCACAATGGGTGCATTTGACGGTAGATTTGTTACCCCCTATAGGAGTTTTAGATTTTGTTTGTTTATGAGAAGACCAGTTCGGATTCAATTTATTTTTACTCACCATGGCTGAAGCTTCAATTTTTTCCAGTTCTGTATTCATTTTTGCAATTCGAACAGATTCTCGGCGGACCCATGAGTAACATTCTTCAAGTTCAGGAACTGATTCCTTCCTCAGTATCTCCCCACGAACTTGTTCGAACTCATCATCTAACCCAGCAAGGAAAATATGCACCCTTAGTCGCTGGATTGATTTGCGGTAAGATTCAACATCTTTCTCGCTTTCCATAATCACCCTGTCACGATGATCCAACTCACTGAAAATTTCAACTAATTCTCCATAGAAAGCAGAGAGTGATCTACCATTCTGTTTGGTGGAGAAGGCTCTTTGATTCAAGGAAAAAACCTGCAGTTCATCAGCTCCATCGTAAAAGGCTTTTGACAGAGCCTTCCAAATATCTTGAGCTGTGGGCAAGCGAAAATATCGCTTCATAATTTCAGGGGACATGGACATCAGCAGCCATCTCTTCACTTTTTGATTATCTGTATACCATCTTTCATAGCCATCGTCTTTTTCTGTGGGAGGATCTCCTCGGATGAGTGCAAGTTTTTCTTTTTCCGCAAGATGCATTTCCATGATCTGAGACCACATATCATAATTTGTTTCATTGAGAATAATCCCGGCATTGAAGGATGAATTTTCAGATTGAACAATGATAGGAAAGGACTTGGTTCCAGAAGCTTCAACTTTGCTCATGGTCCTAAGTCCAAAGCAATGGCTCTGATACCAAGAAGAAATAAGTAGAAAAGAGAGATTTTTCTTTTCATTGAATGGTAGAAACGTATGGTGTACAGGAGTATAAAAAGAAAAGATGACAGCTACAATTAAGGGCCTATAATCATGATCCTAATTTTATGATTTCCTTATTTACAGAGAATCTCAATCAAATCTCTACAGTCAAGCCTCAAATATTTCAACAACTTTACCCACCTAAGTAGTTACCTAAGTATACAAAGATTTATGATAGCAAAACTGAAGTGTGAGGTAAATATAAGCAGGTTAGAGAAAGAAAATAAAATGTCATTGAATGACTAATACTTTGTAGTTTGAACTAGGGCTTAAAATGAAATACTTAAAGAGATATCTAGGGATTAAAATAAAATGTTGTTTGTTTAAGATTATATGATTTTGTCTAGATAAATTGCATGAACTTGTTTGTGCCATTTCATAGGAATTCAAATGTTGATAAATTTTTTAATTTGATTTTAAAAAGGTAAATTTAGTCCATTTGAAAGTGCAATTTGAACAAAATGAAGACTAGGTAAATAAATTTAAAATCTTAATAAGATAAAAGGAAGTAATATAAAAGTTTTTATTTGAAATGATAGGAGAAACCTTGAAACGAAGGATTAAAACATTGAAAGGATTTGATAGAATAGTCCTTTACAAAGGATTCATTAAACTAGACTAAAAAAAATGATTGAATTTAAGGCCAAAAGATTTTTTAAATTTGTTAATTTTTGAAGAAAAGGGGAAATGGGATCAAAAGTTTATTGGTTTAAAATGACTCCTTGAAGTCTTAAAGATTTGAGGCTTCAAAAATAGAGACTTGAAGGCTTAAACGTAATGGACATAAAAACTCAAACTTAAACAAGGAGATAAAAATTAATCCTAATAGCAGAGTTTTGGATACCGTTCTATACCGGACTAAAATGGGTACAAAACGAAGGGTTGATTATATCGGATTTAAATATTAGTCGGTACTGGTTTGTTTTGGATAGTACAAGTTGGTATTTCTAGTACCGAAAATTTTAAACAATAGGAGATTTTTTTGTAAAATTTTCTAAAATTTTTAAACTCTCCCTCTCTCCCACCTCTTTTTTTCAAAGTTTTTTAATTAGTTAGTTTATTTATTTCAACTTTTATAATTATTGTGAATTTTTAATTTTTTTTAAAATAAAAATAAATATTTGTATTACTAATAATAATTATAAATTAAATAAAAATCAAAAATAAATTTTTTATTTAATTTTATTTAATATTTTATATAATATTTATTAATAAAAATATTTTATTTTTAAAATAAACAATTTAAAATTATTATTTATAAACTATTATTTATTTTATATATTTTTAATTATTAAATCAAAATTTATTTGAAATTTATATATTTTAAAATATATTTGAAATTTAATTATATTTATTAATAATTATTAAATTAATTATATAAATTAAATTAAAATTGTGATTATTATTTATTATTATAATTTTTAGAAAAAGGTTAAAAATATACAGTACAACTGTACAATATGACATGAATTATTTTGTAATTTTTAAAAAATTCAGGGACTATTTCATAAATTTAAAAAATTACCAAAAACGGTACCCGGTATTAACCGATATCGATACAGTATCGTATCAGAACTCAATCCAGTACTAAGTCCGGTACAATATTCGTAACATTGTCTAATAAGCCTACATGCCCAATTAAAATTTAGGTAAGATTAACAAATAATTAAAAGAATAAAATTAAATGTCGTAAAACAGAAATGACAAAAAAAGTAAATAGACACAATTGAAATAAAATTGAATAAGATTGCATATGAGAACATTTAACTTAAAATTGCCGAAATGAAATTATAGAAAATAAATTAAAAAAGTATAAAAAGACAAAGATAAAAATAAGCATGAATACTTAACTCTCTATGCATATTATATTTGTTTAAGTTTTCAAAATATTTTTAAATTAAAAAAACCTCAAATTACAAGTACTCACGCAGATGCCTGCGCGCCCATTTTGGAAATTGCAATCTGAAATCCCCGAAGGCGCCAAATTTAGGCGCCAACTCATGTTCCCGCCGCGCCACCAAATCCCCAGTTGTCACTCCCGCAGTTTTTTAGTTATATAAACACTTCATCACTGGCGTAGAATTCCTGTGACACAGCCACACGCACTCCTCGACGTGGTTCAGTCTCAGAGGGAATCGTAACTAAATAATCATGGTAGTACCTTTGGGTCCCGGCAAGTTTTACGGCAGTAGCCTCCCTCGCCCCCGCATCTACACCGACGTCAAGCTTAACGCGGAGCGTATCGACCCTCCAGCGTCTGTGATGGAACCTTTCCTCACCTGGGCTCGGGAGGCTCACTGGTCCATGGGAGGTCTGAGCTTTGAACGCCTCCGCCTCCAGGGTCGGATCGAGGGCAACATCGAGAGGCTTCGAAAGCAAAAGGACAAACAGGCCAAATCGGAAGGGTCTAGCATGAGTCCCAATCTGGTGAAACATCATGTACAGCCTGGTGCAAATGGGAAAAGTGACAAAAACAGGAAAAGGGCTGCCTCGATCTCGCCTCCTCCGGCTCCTAAGGTGGCAAAAAGACGGAAATTTGTTGAGGAAAGCGAGGAGGAAGAGGCGATCGAGAGGGTGAATTCAAGGAAGCAACCTGCGAGGAAGTTGGTGGGGGATTTCGATAGAGTGGCGAAGGAAAATGTAGCTAACGTTAATGGAAAGATGAGGACGAGAAAAATGGTAATGGAGGACGAGAAGGAGGATTGTGATGTTATGAAAGCGGCTGAAGAGGTGAGTAGAGGCAATTCTAAGGGAAAGAAATTGAAAAGCCGAATAAAGGGTAATAACAGAGAGGAGATTGGACCTAGCTCTGCTACCAAAGCACTTAGGACTTCACCGAGATTTGCTAAGCAAAAGCAGAAGATGGTTCTTTGATTAGCATTTGTAAGCTGATCTGACTTTTCTTTGGGTTTTGATCACAGCCAGATAGAGTTAAGTTTGTTTCTTTGCCCTTTTGTTTTTTCTTCCCCTTCATGTACTTATTGGAGTATTAGAATTGCCAAGGGCTTTATTCAGTTCATCTCTCCATTGAGCTTTTATTTGTGTGGTTCTGTAACTTTAGCATTACAGTATATTTAGAATGCTACACCTATCTCTGTTGGATAGGCTTTGAGAATAACATTTCCCAGAAAGGTTCCCGGTTTCTGCTTCTCTACAATGCTATCAGATAGATCGTCTATAAATTGCACAAGAAGTCCTAAAATATGTATCGTAAAGTATAAGTAGGTCAAAGCACCTCGTTTACATGGTGTCTCCCACCGAACTGGCACTTTTGATTCAAAATCAATTCCCTGCATCCGTTCCTTCAACAATCCCAACACCACAAGGCTAATCTTGCAAACAGAGCTTCATCTTTCTGGTAAAATGATCAAAATTTTACTGCCTTTTCAAACAGAGCTCTTTCAAGTTCCTATTTTGTTGGATCACTCCCTTAATTCTGGCCAACCTACATGATTGTTGAGTTAAAAGTTTGTATGTTGATGGTCTTTCCCATGGGACAATTCCAAAATCATCATTGAACTCCTCCATCCCTTCAACAAAAAACTGCCAGATCAAAGCACCTGCCCCAGATCGATTTCTCTTTGCAGATTTATAGATGATGTCTGAAATGGTTTTGTAGAACTGGTCCCGCTGAGAGTAGTGGAAGTCCTTGTTAAGGTTTGACAATCCGTATTCAGTGAATAAGACAGGTTTGTTCAGTGCATAGTGACCATCTTCAATGTGAGAAAGCATCCACTTCGACACAAATGCCAATTTATCTTTAAATTCTCTACCGTGGATCCTACCAAAGAAAAAAGTGTATTAGATGTAGGCCAGATGCTCAGAAGCACTATTATAGACATAAAGGAGTGTATTATGTATTCAGTGGTGTAAAGACTAGGTTAATGATGCATCAGAACAAGTCACCATGAGATCTCAGACGCTCTTGTTTTTGCCACAAACACTTCAAATGCCTATGGCCCCCGATGAAAATTTTTAACAAGTTCACAACTGAAGGCTCGTATTATTTATGTTTTCATTTTATCTCCTACAAAATTGTTAATTTTGAGTAACTCATGAAGCTTACCAATGATCAGGGTATATATGAACACAGGCGAAGTCAACGTCTGAGATCTTGGAATTGCGAACAAAATCTGATCCAAAGGTTGAAGCCCAATTTTCTGGGTTAACAGTTAACCTTTTTGGGTTTTTAGGGCCGTAAAATCCTTCGAGCCCCACAGTCAGCAGATGGTTCTTGTCAATTGATTTCACAAAAGCAGACATTTCCACTATCCAGTCCTGCGATTATAACCCACTAAGTTAAAGCTTACAGATTTGGTAGATATCAATTAGATATTTCTATTCATTTCTGATTGTGTATTATTGCTTAACAGCATTTGTAAAGACTCTTCTCCTTTCCTTTTCCTTCTTTGTTTGCTTCTCTAAAAAGGAAAAAAGAGGAGCTATCATATAGATATTTGCTGATGAATTCTGATTAGGAAACATTGATATCCAAATTTGATACAGTAAAACAACAGGATGAGATAAGGACACTTGACCGTGATTTTAGGCAGAAAAGAATTGTTTGAGCAATTTGATCTTAGAGAGATCTTTGAACAACCTAAGCAAACTAACACATCTGATGTTTACCTCACAACATAAACATTCACTTGATGGCAGAACAATAAAGTCAGTCTTAGCATGAAGAATCTCACATCACATTTCTAGATTTCCTTGAATATTTAATAGTGGAATCTTATAATTATCTGATATGTAATTCGAAGTTTTGCATCAATGGGGTAAACTGTGAAGACCTAATAGTCCTCACTCAATTGGCCTTGTAAAAATGATTTATCTCCAATAAACAAAAACAATATGGGCTAGAAACGTTTCTAACTTACTTGAAGAGTGTCTCCTGAAGGATCAGACATGCATCTGGGTTCATTTATCAACTCCCAAGCAAAGATTGTGGGATCATTCCTATATTCAAACCCCGTGATGGTGTTTCTTCTTGTCAGCATTGTCTGTTATAAGAACATAAATCAGAATTGACCAAGTAATCTCTAGGAATAAATAATTGTTTGATAATATTTGTATGTCTACAGAATTTGTCACCCAGATACTCAGCATGATCTGATATAGAGAACAGTGACCTTGGTTATTATTTTCCTATACAATGTATGTAAATTACACTAGAATACACAAAATGATCCAGAACTCGAGTATAATATCCATGGAAGAGATTATATCCAGTAAAGGAGGTGATTGATTTTCTGATATTTTCAGCATTCCTATCAAACCATAATCTTCCTTTCTCAATTAAAAATAGTATATCAACTGCAGCATCTTTGTCCATGTAAAATACACAAAGACACCATGTATATACTGCATTTCCAGAGTACTTCCTGTGTAGAAGTAACTCAAAGTCTCTAAGTTTTCAATTTGCAGAGCAGATCCATTTACTGGTGTTCTATCAAAGACAAAATCTCCTACACCTGGGTAATATAAGCCAATTGATTTAGCAAAACTCTAGTTGATAGAAATATTCTGAAAAACGTAAATCAAAATCAGCACTAGGCTCCAAGATAATTCCAGAAAGTGAGAAAATATTATGAAAAAATTAAACCATACGAGTCTTGGTGCATTAACCATTGAATTATCACTACTAAGCAATCATGACTAAATCACAGAAATACAATAAAAAAACTTCTATAGAACATTGAAAGGTAAAACAAAGTAACAACTTAAGCACAAGAGCTATCACAAGTAATCAAAATCAAGTTTCTTGTGATACAAATGATTCATACATTTTACAACTTCATTCAAGAAGGCAAAAACTTGCCAACATTCCCGTGCACTAGGGAGACAGTTGTCTCCTACTTATGACAACTTAGAAGCTGCATATGGTATCTGTGCTCTTTTCTCACTTTTGAAAAGATGGAAAAAAAATTAAAATCAATTTGTGAGCATTTGCTAATGGCACTCACATGAATATAGCTTTTTTTTGGTGGAAGAGGGAAGCATAAAAAGATTGTTTGCATGCCACTAAAAGCTTGTTAATTCTTATCTCATATTGTATGCATATGGATAAAGAGTCCAGGAAGAAAAGCCATACATTTATGGTTCATGAGACATTAGAAGAAAGGAAATTCTCGATTCAAACAAAGCTACATGAGATACTCAGTCGATTTGACTTTTGGTAGAGGATATGTTCCATCCTTTCATAATTGAATAAGGAAACTCCAGCGAAATGCAATTTGTCTGAGGAATATGGTTAAAAGAAGCTTGAAATGTGATTTGGTTAAACTGCCAAAAAGAAATGCATAGAAGGTTAACACATACCTTAATATAATTCTTAAAGTATCGTTTGATGGATGGATCAAAGAAGAAGGAATCATTTGAAGAGCTTAAACCAATGCCCTCTTCCCATGCCCACTTCACATACTGAGTCTTCCCACCATAAGCTTGTAAGTTATTAACTAAACTCAAAAGTAGCCTAATTCCATGCTGTCTTGCTTCTGAAATAACATAATCCAAAGCCTAAAAGAAATACGAGTCATCAAACTGGCAGATGCTGAATAAGTATTTACAATTTATTCTCTTTAACAGTACAAGAAATAGAGAAAGCAGTATAATCATTGATATTATAGACAGATTGATTTGACCAAATCTCCATTGCTAGCATGGGAGAGAGAAACTTTAGAAGGTAAAGAAGAATCAGGTTTAAACGGTGAAGATCTTACTGTTGGAAGGGTTTTTGCTTTCAATGTCGTCTTAACCATCCTTAAAGTAGGGATGGATGATGAACTCAAGAAGCATTGTTTAAAGAGTATGGCAACAACGGAAAGCAAACATACAGTTGTTTGACATGCACACATAAATTCTCAAGGATGGATTATTTATCCATGAGGCGTTATAAGGATATTAGCATGAAATGAAAGCCACTAGGTGATGAATTTTACTTGACAAGTATCCTATGAATCATAAGTTTGAGGCTCCTTGTGAGAAATTGAAGGGTCCTTCGCAGTTTTTATTTGCATTCTCCATAGTTGTGCAAAGGACACACATGTTGGTTGAGCATATAAATGTGTAAAATGCCTAATGGCTCATCTGTTGTCAGGTAATTCGTCCTGAACCTCACTTAAAATATGTTTCTTCATCATCAATTTGGTTATTTACGTACAACATCTCACCGACACTTTAAATAAAGTTAATCTTCTAATGTGAATGTAGACACGGTTCAGAGGCAAGTCCCCTACCGACAAAGGTACCCGAAATGTCAAAAGATGTTTGAACAAAAAGCAAATACAAAATTTCCAAGTAGAACAAATTGAAGCGTCACATACCTTGAAAACACGCTCGTCGAATTGGCCGGGGGAGATCTGGAGGGCATTGTAGGTACCGTCGTTGAAAGCCCAAGTCCGACAAACAGTCATACCCATTTTTGCACCAGCTTGCAGCATTGCACCAACACGAGGCTTTCTGTCTTCATCCGCAGCATGGTCCATCAACCAAAACGAATTCCATCCATTAATGTAAAAAGCTCTACCATCCACCGTAAACTGAGTCCCATTTCTCTCAATAAAAGCTAACTCTGGCTCTTGATAATAAGTGATCCTCACATCACCAAACGACATGAAAATGAATGCCACACACGACGCAATACCAAGAACTGTGAACCATAGCCCATTGGCTGCAACCATTCTCCTTTTCAATGAGTTATGAAGGCCTAAACTTTCAGAGCACTTTAAAAAAAAATCACAAATTGAAGCGACTCCTAGATACCCTTTCGGTTCTTAATCACGAATATCTGACAATCATGCATAGACAGAAGATATTATATCACTTTGAACACAGATTTGAGTAGAAATGCCTGTGGCAGTCAGTGTTCAGAACACCTAGATCCCTGTCTAAGTACCAGAAAATGACTAGAAAGACTGAAAGAGACCAAGAACAGCCTAGATCTTCAGCAAGACTCAAACAAGGAACACACCCAATTCTTGCTCTCCTTGTAATATTTGTATATACTTATAAGAGCAGATGGAGCAGCAGATTCTTGTGGGAGAAATTGTGGAATGTTGAAACCAAAATAAAATAGAAGTTAAGACCAGCGAAAGCAATAAGATACCTAACAAAAAAAATTTGAAGAATGTTAAAGACGAAGAAAGGAGTGAGTAAAAGCGTGGTGGGTGAGTGTGGTGGAATGTTGGTATCAGATCTAAAGACGCTGAATACTGCCCCTGAGATTTCTTCAGTTATAATATTCAACAGAACAGGCTTCCCATCTCATTCAGACGACCCATTGTCAGATTGTGCCATGTCCGTCAATCTCTCTTAGCTTCCCATGTTATGTTAGGTATTGTCAGACAAATCAGATATCAATCCTCTAACTCATCAAGTGCTTCCGCTATCTGCTCTAGTGTTGTTTAGCTTTTTAAGGTTTAGATATTTGCTTATGACTGCCAAATATAGTATGCTTCTTCACTTAAGGCCAAATTATGATGCTGAATCATATATTAAAAGAAGAAACAAAGCACAAAAGAAGAGCAAAAAACTGCTCCCACGTGACGTGGGGGTCC
The DNA here is from genome assembly GCA_027563825.1 of Erythroxylum mucronatum. Classification (NCBI taxonomy): domain Eukaryota; kingdom Viridiplantae; phylum Streptophyta; class Magnoliopsida; order Malpighiales; family Erythroxylaceae; genus Erythroxylum; species Erythroxylum mucronatum. The sequence continues at coordinate 2,529,549 of JAOSBP010000009.1, forward strand.
CGTCCCAGGTGTAAAGTCATGAGAGAGTTGTTTTTTCACGCTTTCACATCCGACACCTCTTAGTAATGCAATTCTCAAATTTTATTGTTGACCAGTCGTTCTTTCACGCCTGTCATTTCTGTGATTTTTTGTTTTGTTTTCGTTAAACCACCCGGTATCCGGCACTGTACAAGTAACCAATTAGTCCGAATTTCAGCTAGGTAAGACCCTTTTGAGCAACAAAGCTCTTTCTTACGAATTTTTAAAACTATTCTATTTTTTCAGACTCGAATTCGAGACCTTGGTTAAGTCACTCCTACGTGTAGGAATTGAAAAGAGCAGTGTTTTGAAAACCGAACCGAACCGGTCGGTCGGACCGGAGAACCGGTGAATTGGAGTATGAAACGGTCCGATTTAACCCGTATTTTTTGTGAGTAATTGACCTGTTCATTTTGCGGTCGGATCGGTAAAAACCGTTGAATCGGTGAAAGAAAGAACCGGCCAGTCTATTTAAAATGCCTTGATTTTAATGATTTTAACTTGAATGAATATTATGATTAGTGATCTTTTTTTAATCTTTTTGATAAAATATGACTAGTGAGCTTTGTTATCTTATTTTGTGTTGTGTTTGGCGAATTTTTTTAAAAAATTGTATATTTTGAAGTTTAAAGGTTTAAGTTTACAATTAGATAAATAAATAATTAAATAATATGTTTAAAAATTATCTTATATATATAATATATAAAATAAAAATTTATATATTTATTAATCACCGGTTCAACCATGATTGAATTTCGGTTGAACCATTAATCTTTAAATCAGTTACTTCTTCGGTTCAATCACCGGTCCAATTTTTAAAACATCGGAAAAGAGTGAAAAAGAAGAGAGAAATATTTTTAAATGGTTCCCAAACATAATATACAGAAGAGGGAATGGCACAATATCAAATGAGTACTTTGTATTGGTAAGATTGTGTCTAATTATTACTGAAATTGAGAAAAAGAGAACAGTTAAAGAATCATTAAGTAATGATAAAGAACAAGGTAAGCAATCAAGTAGTCTAAGTAGAAACGAGACTCTATATTACGTTTTTCTTGCTAAAAGGCATAATGAGTGGTTTAATAAATTAAGGATCTTTCAATACATCAAATAAACACATGTGCTCTATGATAACCACCTGAATCTTTCCTTTTACTAATTGGACCATCAAAGAATAAATATCTAAAGATTTTTAATCTATTAAGAGGAAGTTATGTTCTCTCACACAATTAGTTTTGTAAGTCTATTAAGAGGTAGTACATAAGACATATTTAAACTACATTCCAACCCATCATATTAGATCTAATCTTAGACAATAAGTAAAAATGTTATATTTGACTAAACTGCAAACCAAAACATGTTACAAAAAATTAACAATGATTACGATAGTTACTTCGCTCTTAATGAATCATCTTATTATTTGATCTTAAAATTGTGTGAATGTCACTTGGCTTGATTTTGCATGTACATCTTGCTTAGTTTTTGTAAGGGTCACTTTGACTTGTTCTTATGTGAATGTTAATGAATTTGATGTAGCTTCAATCCTTGTTTCTTATATAGCTGTTGAGGTTTTAAGGTATCTTAGAATTTAGAAGAGCTTGTGGAGTTCTAATAGAATTTCAAGATAGTTCTTAACTTGAACTTCTTCTTTCAATCCTTGAATTTGGACTTTGTGGAAAAGTCATTTGACTTGATTTCATTCATTTCACTTATCTTTGTGAAGGGCAAGCTTTGGAGCAATTAGCAAGGTTACACCTTTGTGACTGAAAGATCACGGATTTGAGTCATGAAAATAGACTCTTTGTAAAAGGCAAAGAGAAGGTTGCATAAAATTGATGTCCCTCCCCTGAACTTTGAAAAGCGGGGAGCCTTGTGCACTGAGGTGATTGTTGTTGTTGTTTTTATTATACTTATCTTTGTGAGAGTCATTTGAATGTTTATAATTTTATTATAGCTTTAGCCTTTCTCTTTTGTAGAATAATGTCACGTGGAAGCACTTGTAAAATTAAAACAAAGTTCTAAGACACTTTAATATTTTCTTAATTGATTATACATTTATTCCAAAACACTTAGTGATCAAAGCTATGAAATTCTTAAGACGTTCACTTTAGTTCATATTTGATTTTAGGTACATTTCAGAAGCGAAAGAGCTACAGTGAGTCAAAAGCATAATATTTGAGTTGTCTTCTTGATATTCACACTCACTTATCTTCAAGGAACAAGAAAAAGAAGGATTAAAGCAAGAGGAGATGAGAAAATGATGCAAACATCAAATATGAAGGGATTGGAGACTCAAGACCATGACAAAACACTACAAGAAAAATGTCATTTAGTGACGGAAATTACCGACGAAAAATGTTTAGATTTCGTCGGTTTTTTCATCGGTAATAAAAATTTGCGATGGAATGTTTTGACAGACAAATGGCATCGGCAAAACGGCTGTTGGTAAATTTACCGACAGAAATCCAAGTTCCGTAGGTAATTTTACCGACGAATAATCTTTGCTCCGTCGGTAAATATCTTGCATTTTACCGACGGTTTTTGATGTTTCGTTGGTAAAATCGGTAAATATAATAGATTTTACCGACGTAATTCTATTTTCCGTATGTAAATAATTTTAAATTTTTTTTAAAAAAACCTGACATTAAATATAAGCGGTCTGCTATGCTTCTACATACCAACATGGCTTTACCTATTTAAATGCTCTGGAATGAAGATTCTTACAGGTTGTGACTTGTGTAGAAGGCTTGACAACAACTTTTTGTTCTACTACCAGCAATTTTGATGGGAGCTAGAAATAATGTTATGAACTGTTTAACTTCTTTAAGCATCCACAGAAGAAGAAGAATTTTATGCTAGAATTTTGAGGATCTTTTGAGGATCAATAGATGTAGAATTTTGTTTTTAAAAC
>JAOSBP010000009.1:2536346-2549058 GCA_027563825.1 Erythroxylum mucronatum
TTCTTTATATATATGATTGATAATGAAGTTTTATCATGTTATGTAAAAAATAATCATAGAAGTTCTATTGGAAAGTTATATGAAGCAAGGAGAAGAAGGGCAAATAGATAGCCCTATTCTAATGGAGCATATGTCATAGCTAATAAGACAATAAGTAGGAAAAGAAACTTGAGCAGACTGACAAAATAAAGAAGAGTATAATGAAGCCTTTATTTGAGGAGTTATTATGGTGAAGTGCATAAGAAGGAATACAACTAAAAGACTCATAACAAAGCATTTGTTAGAAAGGAACCCAATAATTTAGGTGTTTTAATTTCAATTTAGTAGCTTGATAGATGTTTAACATTAGTGTTAGGTTTTTTTGAATGATTTGATGCTTGTTACATTTTTTTAGTTAAGAATATCTTAAAATCATTTATTCAAAAGTGTTTTAATGATCTTTCACTATTGGATCATGATAACACTGTCATTCATACTTCGCAAATTGCAAGTATCGAGCCTTTTATTCTCTAAGAGAGAATGAATTATCTTAATCATCCTATTTTCTCTTTATTTTTAATTTTTTATATTTCTTGTATGTGATGATGATGATAGAGTCAGGTCTTGTTTAATAACTTAGATCTTATTTGAATCTACATATAGATGTAATTGAAAGAACTTGTATAAATTGACTTAGGCATAAATAATAAGGATTAAGTGGGGATCTAGACATAAATCTATGTGACGCTTTTAATGTTAGCGTTTTCTTTTATAAGGTTCCAAATAACTTAATGCATTCTAAGAGTAGCTAATTATATAGATCCATAAGTTAAATACTCTAAAGATAGGTGTCTATACACTGAATGTAACAATAAACCAAAAAGAAATGAGGAACAAATGAAAAGATTTAGTTAGTAACAAATGTGAAGTATGTGGTTAGATGGTTGAGAGCGAGGCTTGGCTTCGGTTAGGTCCTAGGTTCAATTCCTTGCTAGCCCCTCTTGTAAGAGCCTGGGGCAGCCGGGGTTTTACCTATGGGTGGAGAACTAGTGAGGTCCTCTGTGAAGGGTGTAGCCACTTGGCCCTCTGAGAGGTGAGCCCGCTTGACCCGCTTGTGGGGTTTCCTCGAATCCAGAAAAAAAAAAAAACAAATGTGAAGAACTAATGGACAATAAGGCTAAAAGAACTAGTGAGTAGTAAGTTCAAAGTTAGTAGGAAACAAAGGTAAGTAGCTAATGGACAACATTGAGATAACATTATGTAAATATAAAGAAAAATCTTCAAGATAATCACCTAAAGTTTTGGACCACCCATAAGAGCAAGAACATTGGAAGATACTTCTCCATGAAAGAGGACCAGAAGTAAGGAAAAACTTTAAGCCAACAGAAAAGTCAAAGTTTAGATTCATGTGATTTGCATGATGATGATAGAGTTAGGTCTTGTTTAATAACTAGTAACAAAAGGGTGAAAATGAGAATACAACCTTAATTTCCTATTGTTTGATTGTTTGGTTATTAGGACTGGATGAAATAGAGAATGACAGGTTTGGAATAAATTTTAATAATCTTGAACTTTTATTAAGGAGGAGTGTAGATATATCCTAGATTAAATATCATCATATCATGAATAAGAGACAAACAATGGGTGAAATATTATTAGAATATTATCAAGATACTATCAAGAATATTATTATCAAAATTACATATTACGGTCCTTTATATCCAATTTCTTTAATAATCTTTATTTTATTTCATTGACGTTATATAAAATAAAGCAATTTTTTTGTAGTTAATTTTATTCTTATCTTAAAAATTATTCACAAATATTTAAAAATTATTAATTTATTAAATCATTGAAAATATATTTCGATTAATGATTTATTAAATAAATTATATAATAAATAAATATGAGTAAAATTTTCCCATTATCATTCCTAATATTTGATACCAAGTATAACTATTAACTGTTTAATCACATTCTTAGTTATTATATATTAAATACATATAATCAAAAATTTCATTTCTATTCATATTCTTGCTTTTTTTCATTCAATTTTTTTTCAATTCTTTCGTTATTGGTTACCAAACAAGAGCTATAGGTAGCGACGAGGATTTCACTACTTTTATTGTTACGGGTAATAAATATAACTGTTTATTTGGGTCGTATATGGAATATATTTTAGAGATGGCATGTAATTATACTCAGGTGAATGCTCCTTTCATGTGAACATAGAATTACTTTTTTTTTTTTTTGTCCTAGACCAGGGTATCCACCAGCAGATTCAGTGACTAATCCCTCGTGGGTTTGTAGGCACCTCATAGAATGAAACAGCTGGCTCAAGAATTTAAGGCTGCTCTATACCCAAAGCCAAGGATCGAACCCTAACGTTTGGTTGAGGATGGATGATAGAAGTACTCTTTTCGAAATGATAGCTTCTTAACGTTTGAACTACTCTTTTCGAAATGATAGCTTCTTACGTGAAACTTTGAAACCATACCTTATATGTTTCAATTGCACATCACAATAGTAACTTCTAATATAGTAAGAATATCCTATTTTTTTTAATTTTCGGTACCGACCAATATTTGATCTGAAACATCTCATTTTGTATCGTTTTTCAACCGGTGCAATACGTGATCCAAAATAATGATCTCATATACATTAAAAAAATATTTTTTAATTTATATATTGTATTATTATTATATATATTATCAAATCGAATTAAAGAATTTGAACCCAAAAAACTGTTATTTGGAATTAGTTTGAGTAATTGTAAAACCAATTTCCTCGAATCCAAAAAAACTAAGCCAATCTATTACATACTATATATTTAATATTAGTATTACTTATCATATTGTAATTTCAATTTAACAGAGAATTGTAATATCTTCTTTAAGGGAATGGATGGCTTGAAGGACTGAAAACAAGATTGGTCTAGTGAGAGAAGTAGCACGAGAGTTAGGAGATGTGGTCGTCAGGAATCGTATAATTCAATCAGAGTTCAGTAAAAACAATCATCAACTACTCCCTCGCTCGCTTCTGGTTGAGAGTTTAAATCCGGAAGATTTAACAGATTCTCAAGATCGCTACTATATATCAGTTTTTTTTCTCTCAATCAATATATGAAGTTGAGATTATGTAACATAAAACAATAACTGTTCTTTTAGAAAGGTTCATCAATGGATCCTGCCTTCTAAATAGCAGGCAAAAGGCAAAATCTCTCATGTATAATAACTGTATATATGCTTTCTAATTCACCAACAACTAATATTAAACAGAATGTCTTCTTTCGAAAAAATAAATACAAAAAAAAAAATCAAAGAACTGCAATCCAAAAGTTTCAAGACAGATTGAAGATCAAAAAGAGGAGAACAACAAAACTTTGAATGGTTTCAACAAAGAAGGCAACTAAAACACCATAACGAGCATGTCAAAAAGTGAAGAATAGGCGCTTAGAAAAGCTAACGTTTCATTTTCTTGACTTTGTTCCAGCCTTTTTTGCAAGAGTCCCCAACGATCTTCACACCCTTCTTGAAGAAAACTTTGAGGTCCTTGGCTCTCGCCTTCACCTGTTGCTCAAAACCAGCCATGTCTACAGTCTGGAAAGTTAATAACAGAGCGGTATGTTGATATTGAAGAGAGAGAGAGACGTTTGATAGTGGGGTGGTTTGCTTCAGCAGAATGATAGATGATCCGGGGATCTATTTATCTGTTGTCAGCTCGTTTGGTAGTAACGTGAACCACGTGGGATCCAGCGCATTCATTCCTTCACGCCACCACGTATTCACGATAAGCGTTGATCGCGGGATAAGAAGTTACCGACCATGTTCAAAAATATCTTCAGAAATTGTAGGATGAAAGTTACATTTTTCGTTAAGATTCCAATTTTTATTAAATTGGATTTTTTTTAGTTAAATTAAGGGTATTTGCATAAAAATTTTCCAATTAATAATTGAAGTAAAATAATGCTGACATTCCCAAAACTCGAGTTGAAAATACGACAGAACTAAATTACTTAAGTTCACTACACTTTTTTTTCTTTGGATTTGAGGAAACCCCACAGGCGAGCCAAGCGAGCTCACCTCTCAGAGGGCCAAGTGGCTACACCCTAGCAGAGGGCCAAGCGGCTACACCCATCACAGAGGGCCTCACTAGTTCTCCATCCATAGGTAAAACCCCGGCTGCCCTAGGCTCTTACCAGAGGAGCTAGCAAGGAATTGAACCTGGGACCTAACCGAAGCCAAGCCTTGCTCTCAATCATCTAGCCACACCCCTTGAGGGCTAAGTCCACTACACATTCGCTTGTAAGGCAGAGCCCTCCGTATCTTGGCGGAGTAACCATGAGCGAATCCTTTTGTTATAGGACTTGAACTCATGACGTGGGAGTAAGCCTCACACCCATACCTGAACTCTGATAACACTGATCTACCTAAAACCCGAGTTAAAGGTAAGGCATAACGTAATTAGTTAAGTCTACTATATATCTAAAAATGTAAAACTATATAACGGGAATGGAAATGGTGGTGGTTAACTTGGAACATATCACATTCAAGGCTGTGTTGTAAAGTGTTCAAATTGGGTTAACCTCTAAAGGATTAAATTAATGAGCAGAGCAGGAGATGTTGAATTTGAAGGGCACATGATCATCATCCAGTTGACGACTTTTGAGGCAATCCTCCAGCTTGCCTATCATGTTTTGGACATTTTCTTGTGATTATCTATTAGGTGGGCCACTTCCACTTGACGCTAGGGACCTTGCTGGAAGCGTACCATATTTTATTCACTACTGTGATTACTCGAGACAACAAAATGATTTCAGACTGGGTTCCACTTCCACAATCAAGATAGACACGTTATGATCAGTGTTATGGCATTGTACAAGGAATGGATCGCCAGGGATGAACTCAAGTTTCCTGTCCAACAATAAGAGCATCCCAAGACACTGCCTATTATAAATAATTGAATACAGTTCTCACCAGAAAAGTGTGCTCCGCTGAAAACTACAGAGCTAAGGAAGACTGATTGCTTCCAAGTCATTATGGAAGCAAGAGATCCCAGTAGAAAGCCTCTGTAAATCAACTCTTCTAGAAGTGGAGTGATAAAGCAGTAAACTAGGATGCAAGCAACTTTTGATATGTCACTCTTCATTAGAATCTCGTTCAGAATGGGATTATTAACATCCTACAAACGTCAATATTACATAAGACTGCTGCCACAAAATTGAAGTTATTCACATTCATAGGAATCACAAATAGGCTATCCAACAAACATCCAGTAAATCATAACATACGATAACTAATGAGATAGCAGAGATTGTCAAAAGTAAGTAGAAAGCAGAGAACGCTGGAATGACACGAGTAACTTAAACAGGATTCATAAATTATGTAGTCAATAACATTCTCATCCCCGTTTTTCATTTCAGCACTTATTTTGAGTTCCTGTATTCATAACAGTAAACGTTTCACTCTTGAAAACCAATCAAATGAAGAACGATTACTAGAGTCACCAGCAACCGTTCTTATGTTCAAACATGGAGTGTAGCATATAACACAACAGATTCAGAACATTTGGACTGCTATGTGCCTGTGGAAAGTTAAAGCATTGGCATTTTTGGAACTTAGTGCAACCAAACTAAAGTAATTCATCGTTTATGTTTCCAGGAGAATAATCACTAAATGTATGAGATATAGCTTCTATTAAACTGATTCCGTCAGGGTTAAATTCCCCTTAACCACAGACAACATCTAAAGATATTTGCAGTATAATTTGACAACAATATAATAAAATTCATATACCAAATAGTAGAGAAAGCTACACTAGGAGGTACAAAAACAATCGTATCAAAATGACTATAACAGGGTTATTTATGCAATTGCACGAGTTTTTACCAAGTTTTTACTCAGATCATAGAAATTCATAGGATAACTTGCTGCAATAGTGTTTTCAGTAGTTCCTGTTCTATGGAACTCTATCCATGCTATTCATTTTGGTATATATAGTAATTAGCATAAGTTCAGAAAACACGAAGAGAACCTGTCAGACATCATCAAAAGGACCAAAATTGATACAACCCCACAGTAGGAGCAGCAGCTATGCCCGGGGACACAGAAAAGACTTGTCAGAATTGGTGACGGCTGTTTTGCAAACTAAGGACAACATGGAACAGCTGGCAGAGACAAGTGGAGAAGTGGATTATGGGGAGGGTTAGTGGAAGCTAATTTCAGTTGCTGGTTGGTAACAATATGGATTGCGATCCATTATTCATACTTTTTGGCATTTCTCGTTTGATTTCTCATGTATATATGTTAGTGACCTTAGTAATGAATGGAGGATATACTTTTCATTCCAAAAATCAGTGTTTGCTAGAGATCAGAAGTTTCTCTCTTTGTCTCTCTAAGCCTTCACCCCATCTTTCACCATAGGTCGTAAAGCCTGTAAGACTCACATACCAGAAGACTTCGAGGTTCCAGGGCTCAATTTCTCTATCACATCGCCCGTAATCCAATTCCAAACTTGATCCCATGCCAATTTCGTATCAGAGCTAGGGGTTATAGAGGAGCCATGCAACCTACAACAACAATTGGAAGCATTCTTATGGCAATATCAAGCTGATCAATCCACTAATTTGGCTAGGCAGCAGGAACATTCAGCCTAGATGCAGGTACTCTCACACGCTCTGAATGGATTGAAGGAAAATGGCCGAGATACTGCAGAGAGTAGTATTGCCGGAGCACAACAGCTAGGACGTGGAGGAAATGACTTAGGTGCAAGGGGGCTTTTTGTGCCCAAGTACTCCAAGCTTGACTTCCCTTGCTTCAAAGGTTGGCTCAATCGTTGCGAGCACTTTTTCCATCACCAATGAACACTAGAAGAAGAAAAGGTTGACCTAAACCTTGAAGATGATGCATAGATTTTGTTCCTCAAGTAAGAGCGAGACCAACCCCACCTCCGTTGGGAGGAGTTCGAAGACTTATTTCACTTATGGTTCGGGCAATTGAAACGCATTAATAAACTCAAAGAATTAGCAAAACTCAAGGAGACCGACACGATGAAGGAGCACCAACACAAGTTTGAGTTATTAGTGCTTGAGCGAGTTCTCATATCTTCGAACAAGTAGAGATATTCGATTTGATGGATTATATTGAAGTGGAAGTGGAGGCCAAGGGTCTGCATGACATGCATGAAACAATGTCTTGCTCAACTCAATGCGAAAGAAGGAGTCTAGCGACGACCTAAACCAAACCAATGTAGACATCTTCCCATCACCTCCAACCATCAAGTTGCCGCGACAATGACCCAACGCCAACCTTCATCAGGTGGCTCTTAGGTATCAATCAACACGAATGGAAGGTTCTGAATTAAGCCATTGATAATCATGGTCTAGGGTGGTCTCTCCCAAGTCAACGCATTGTGGGGGGTAAAGGATGACATACAACAACACTATCCAACATTTTCGCTTGTGGGCAAGCTTGGTTTGGAGGAAGGGTGTAGTGATACAACCCCCACCACACGAGCAGTAGCTAAACCCCTGCTTATGTATCAGCACCGCCGCAGAACAAGTGGGGGGAAAAGGTTCATCAGAATTGGGGATTGCTATTTTGCAAACTGAGGACAACATAGGACAATTGGAGAAGTGGAATATAGGGAGGCTCAGTGGAAGCTAATTTCAATTGCTCGTTGGTAGCAATATGGAGTATGATCCATTATCCCCACTTTTCGACATTTCTCATTTGATATCTCATGTATATATGTTAATGACATTAGTAATGAAAGGAGGATATAATTTTCATCCCAAAAATTAGTGTTTGCTAAAATCGGAAGGTTCTCTTTTTATCTCTTTGAGCCTTCACTCCACATTTCACCATAGGTCTTAAAAGCCACAAGACTCGCAAACTTGAAGACTCCGAGGTTCGGGGGCTTGATTTCTCTGTGACACTGTTCGTAAACTGATCCCAAACTTGATTCCATACCATCCTCTAAACTAGTTACTTATTACTACATTTCCACATATTGTTTTCTTTTCATAGCTAGGTAGCTCACATAAAACCGAGATAGAAAATCAAGGAATAGAAAATTCATAATTCTTACATCGGTCTAAGTTAAAGAACAGCACAATAAACCAATCAAAAAATCAATAAGGTCTTTCCATGAAAATGTATAAATATTATTTCCACATCACTTTGCTTCCAAATATTATTAGGGATCAATAATATGGAGATTCAAAGATAATAACTTGCCAAAACTCACACACATTCAATGTCATGAACTTTCAATACAATCTAGAGCCATAAAATCATCAACTATGCACATGATAAATACATTGAAGCAATTTATATGGGATTTAGATAACTAACCTTGGGTCCAATTAACTCATCAGCAAGGAAAGATGTCAGGAAAACTAGTAAAATAAGAAACCCCAAACCCAATACGGATGCCAATGGCCAATTCCTCGTTTTTGCTAAATTATTGGTTTTGAAGAGACTTGCAAGGTTGTATCCAGGCTTGGCAGTTTTGGTAAGTAGAACCAAGGCCCCTACAAGCTCCAAAGTTTCAATAATAAGCAGCCATAATGCCTGCAGTTAAAGGTGATACGAATCAATATGCAACTCCTTGAATGTAGAAAGGCATTAGCATAACCACTACATCAATGCGCGCATAATTCCTATTGCATCAATGTTACTCCTTAACAATATAGATGATTTAGATCCACCTCATATGAAATTTACGTGGCATAAGGTGCTGTGAAGCTCAAGTATGATAGTCTTGCAAGAAAGTTAGCCAGCAAGTGTCAAGGGGACAATCGCTCTTGCTAAGGGTGCATAGCCATTTAAGGCCAAGTAGTGGGGATATAACCAAATTACGTGTATGAATAGGATACTTACTTCTTGGAGAAATTCATTGTATGAGTAGGATTTACATCTCATGTCCTAGTTTAGTTTATAAATAGGTGTTATGACTTGTACTAGAGCACCCTAACAAAATTCTTAATGACTTTCTTCTTTGCTAGATTCTTTCCCAACATTTGAAAGAAAAGTTCATTCATGAATTTTGGGTCAATACAGTTTAGCTCGTGCACAAATTATGGGAGTAAATAAACAAACGATCACCGTCCTTTGAGGGAGATCCTCAAGATTATTCCTTTTGAAATCATGAGGAACTTCTACTTCTCAAAGTAAATTTTCTGAACTCAATATTATGATTACAAAAAGGTACACAATAGATTGAAAAATCTATAAAAGCAGACACCATGAGTTAGTATGTTTTACAAGGGAGTGAATGCTTAGATAGTAGAAAGTATGTTACCAAGGCAGCTTATGAAAAGTTCAACAGCCTGATTCCCTTTTGTGGCAAGTTCAATGCTATAAAAAGGCGTAAAATACCTTGATTACAATAAACAAAGACTGGTATGAGTTACTATGCAATTGAAGGTAAAAAGCTCAGTTTGGCCACTCACTTCTGTCTCTGGATCAAGAACAGGTTGCTGAAAGATATAGGAAACGATAGACAAGCCTCCAGTGCCCAAAGGTATGTGCAAATTGAACATATACAGAGCCATGGTGCTCCATATGCTGCCTCTCCCCCACGGAACATCCGATGAAAGAATAGAAAACGCCTGTTAATGTGAAGACAGAACCCAAAAAAAGAAAAATATGACAGTCTGTTCGTCAACGAGAATATAAAATATATATATACATAATACACACGTTATCTACTGATTACAAGAACCCAAATTTCGGATGAAGGAAAAAATTACAAGTCCAAACGATAATGAGCTAAAACATGGTTCGGCTGAAGAAAAAGCTACTCTTCTCTCTTCAGACTCAAAGCCTACATGATAAGTTGTCCAAGATAGTATAGTTGGGAAGATAAAATAGGATCGAAAGATAAATACCTGGGTGGGTTGTTCAGGAATTTGGTTTTTAAAGCAGCAACACTTGAGGGAAGATTCGGAAGAGGGACGAGAACTGTTTGAATATTCATATGGGATCAACGATTGATGATAATCCCTGTAAAGTTTGGCAGAGAGGCATCCAGCGGTTGGCCAAAGCGCCATCATCGCCTATGCTTCAGCTGCAGTTTTTGGGTGCGTTTTCGTTTTGACGACTGCTCCATTTTACTGTTTTTATCCGGACAAAAGGTGTACTAGCCTCTTACCAAAAATTCACAGCATGCTTCCCCAGATGGTTCAAATTGAACATAAGGGCCGTTTGGTTTTGTTTTCTTTTCTAAACGTGTTCGGTTAAAATTGTTTTCATTTAGGGTGGAGAGCTGCTCCCGGAATCCGGCCTCGACAAGTAGGGGCGGATCCATAAATTTTTTTGAGTAGGGGTAAATTTTTATTTTTAATGGAGTAAAATTTTAATAGAAGCAATTTTTTTATGAGGGCAAAATTTAAAATAATAATTTTTTTACATGAAATTCTTTGAAAATAGTGGAAATTTTTTTTGGAGGCAGTGGGGGCACTTGTGGATCTGCCACTGCCGACAAGAACCACGAATAGGGTGGCACAAACCACCTCCTGAATGGGCCAAGTTAAATATGGATAATGCCAGCAATCGCTCCCAATTCTCAGCTTTAGCAAGGGGCCTTCTACGCGATAGCGATGGCAATTGGCTAAGACGCTTCACCCAGAACCTTGGTTGGTGCACTCCATTGACTGCAGAACTTTGGGGCGTCTTTACAAGCCTCTCACTCGCCTGGCGCTTGGGCTTCCATCGCCTAGAACTAGAAGTGGGCTCCCTCACAGTACACCAGATCCTTTCTTCCTCAGCCAGCCGATCTATGGTGCTCAACCCCATAGTCCAGGGCATCCACGGACTATTCACAAGAAACTGAACTGTTGCTCATCGGCATGTCTACCGAGAGAGAGCAACACATGTGCCAATTGGCTCACCACTCAGGCTGATCTTTCCGATATTGGAGTTATTTTTTTTACTACTGCACCTCTCGAGTGCCAACACATCCTCTTTGGGGATATATCGGAGAGCAGCGCCCCCAGCCTTGTATTGTGATCTGTTGTAATCGGTTTCCCTTTAATAAAAAAATTGTTTTCATTTTTTGTTTTAAAAAAATAAGAAAATGACAATAATTTTATAAAAACGTAAAAATTGTTGAAGCATGATTCAAAGTTATATGTTTGACTTGGTACGTAGTTTGTTATTAAGTTGAGATAGTGGGCAGATTGTTTTGTGATTTGGTTAGTTAGTGGGTCTAGTTGTGTTGTTTACGTAAGTCCGAAAATTTCTTATTCATCGTTGGTTTGTAAGCCTATATAAGGCAAGACTGTTCTGTTTTTAGTATGTAGAAAATACAGCCCACTTTAAAGTTATAATAAACTTTCTGAATCGTTTTTGATTTCTTCTTCTTCCATTGTAAAATTCTAACATGGTATCAGAGCCAGGTTTTAAATCTCAAAAGATATTTTGTAGCTTTGAGCATGAAAGAACTTGAGAACATACAAGAATATTTTGATCGATTGATGATTTTGGTGAACAAAATACGGCTATTGGGGAAGGATCTATCTGAGAACGAAATTGTAGAAAAGATTTTATTAGTTTACTGGAAAAATTTGAGGCGAAAATTTCATCTCTTGAAGATTCAAGAGATATTAATGATTTAACTTTATCCGAATTGATTAATGCTTTGCAGAAACAGGCAAAGAAGGGCCATGCAGAAAGTTGAAACTGAGCAAATCGATGAAAGAGCTCTTCTAGCCAAATCATCAAAAGGAAAAGGTAAAATTCCTCAATGTGATCATTACAAAAAATCGGGGCATAAAGAGAAATATTGTTGGCATAAGGGAAAACCTCAATGTTCAACTGTAAAAACTTTGGACACCTACAGAAAAATTGTAAACTGAAAAAGGAGCAAGCAAATATGGTAGAGTTGATTGGTGAAGAAATTTTTTTTTTAAAGTTGGTGAGATGTACACCAAGATATTTTTGGAGAGACATGCTCCAATGATTGTAAGTTGATGAAAAGGGCATCAATAAGATGATGAGATGTGCATCAATAGGTGAAGAGAAGTGCTTCACAGAATATTCAGAAGATGGGGAGAAGTGCTTCAAAAAATTTGAATTTCCGTGTAAAAGAAGTTGTGCAGGAGTTGACTTAGCCAAAATTATCAATTTGTTTCGTAAACTGAATTCTGCAGAGTTCAGTTTAAGGGAAGGTGTTAAGAATTAGTTTGATTTATGTCACATGTTTACCAAGATTATTTAATTGTCCGAGTCTTTAGGAAGTCAGTAAATTGTTACTAAGTTGTTGAGTCACGATAGTAGTAGTGGGTAGTTTTTATTAATGTTTTTGTGACCCATGTTGGCCGCTATGCGTAAACCTTATATAAGGCCTTATTCTGATAATTTAATTAAGGTGTGTGAGTTAACATCATTTTGTTTTATCTCATTGTTCTCATTTTCTTTGCTCACTCTTCTTTCTATCGTTTATGTTTAAAAAAATTCCAACACCAACAAAATATAGCTTAAAGAAACAATAAACTTTTATAGATCTCAAAAGATATACATCTGCAAGCATATAGTAATTAAGCTAGGCAATAGAGGTACGAGACCTACAGATTAGCTTGTGCACAGATTAAGTAAATTCAAAACACCATTTGCAAGCCAATTTCGAGCACATGGATTTACTTATCTGTTTGGAGGCATATCTCTCTGATTTAGACTATAAGCCATTTCAAGAGCTTAAAGGCTTGTTTACTTCCTTCTTGAAAATCCTA
>JAOSBP010000009.1:2558412-2574011 GCA_027563825.1 Erythroxylum mucronatum
AAGTGACTGGGTGAACCATCGATGATGGTCACTCACTGAGTTCGCAAAACTCACCCAAAATTTGCATCTATTTTTCAAGATTCAGAAGAATATCCCGTTATGCAACGGGAGTAGACTTACTGCTCACAAAGGAAAGTTAGAGGTTGGGATCAGTTCGTGTCTGTATTAGGTTTTTGTATAAAGTGTATTCCGCGATCTTTGTACAGTGTATATTGAATGTCGCAGTTTGTAATGAGTGATGCAATACAAGAATCTGAGTAAATGGGATTGATTAAGTGCAAATATTGCTATATATATCAAATTGTACCAATTGGAAATACTGATAAATGTTTTGTGTATTGCATTGGGTCCAAATGGCCCACAATGGAATGGTTTATAACAAAAAGGGTTATGAATAAAATAGGGCCCTAACTGATCATTGAAACTGTTTTGATTGTGCTGCGTTGAAAACAATGTGTTATTGACTTTTAATCTTATTGGGCCCAAATGGAAAATGGACTTTTGTCTATGTTACTGTTTCAAAAAAAAATTTATACTGGTTTGCGAATGAATGACTGTTCTAGCATGCTACCTTCGTGGGCACAGACTCGGATATTACCGTCGATGTCGGGTTCGGGTCGCGGCGGAAGTGGGGTGCTACAATATGCCTATACAATACCAACATGACGGAAGTTTAAGTAATGGAGGAAAGTGACCAATATATTCAACTCAAATGTTAGATGAAAGGTATGATGCATAGTTTTAAATTAACGCTATACTATACTTCTAATTTCGGATTTCAAAGGAACAAGCTTTGGTTAGATTTTCAAAACATAAAAGTGAGAACTTAGTCCCTTTGGCTTGTTGTAGAAGACTTAAATTGTTCTTTAAGCTCAGCAAAAGTTTAAGGTGGCAAGAAGTATGCACTCAAGTTAACCAAAAAGCTCTCCTATTTCCTAACTAAGATGGATCTAGTAGACCTTCGCTCAACAGGAAGATTGTCGTATGGTCAAATAATCTTCATGGAAGTATGGTTATAAGGAAGAAGTTAAACAAGTCCTTGCTCAATTCAACATGGCTTAGTCAGTTCCTAAACTCCTATATTCATTTTGGGGAGAACTTGATATCTGATCACTCATATATGTTGACCTAGAGGATTATTGACAACAGGAAAATTGGGCGCCCCTTTCAATTCTTCAATGGCATCACTCAAATAGAAGGATTTACTTAAATAGTCAGTAGATATTGGAATCAGGACATAGAGTTTAAATCCTATCAACTAACGTAGAAGTTAAAGCTGGTGAAAGTTGCCCTTAAGAATGAAAGGGGAACCTTGTAGATCCATATCCAAATAGGAATATGATCCTATTTGATTTCCTACATCCTCATTCTAGGGCATCGTATTTGAAGCAATAATTGCTTATTATTCACATGTCATGGTCCAACTTGTAATATTTTTTTGCATTTTCAAGGTTGGAGAATTTGAATAGGAAAACATCATCACTGTTAACCAGAGTATCCTGTAATCTATGTTGTTTCCATGTATTCAATGTCTATTGTTTCATAACGTGGAAGGTTACACTTTTGTTTAGGAAAAAACTAAGCAGAGTGGATTTCCATCTTTTACCTCCTATTCTAAGGATATCCAATAGAGGAGACATAATTCTATGTTCTAAAGATTCACAGGGGGCAGTAGTTTAGATTTGGCTCAGGATTGAAATCTTTTGCAACTTGAACTCAAAATTTCCTAATGGGGTGTTCAAGGTTGCTAACAAGATGGAAAGAGCTAAAGGCAACAGGGGGGGCATCTTAAAAGAGGAAAGATCTGACTAAACTGATTAAGAGTTTGAGTTCAGAGGCAGGAAAATGTCAGAATCCATCGGGAAAGGTTAAATATTGATGGATAAAACATAAAGTAACCAAAAATAGGTTGTTCAATAACAACTTAGGAGTTGGGAAGTGGTTAATGATATAATGGAAGGTGTTGCATAAAGAATATGCACATTGTAGTGTGAATCAAGTGTGATTGAGCAAGAAATGAGATAAAAGTGGATAAAGGAAGTAGTGTGTAAGTAGGTAGAGAATAAGATGAAAGCAACAAAAGCAAAGAATTTGAGAGAGCAAACAATAAGGAGTCTGAGGGGGGAGACGACATTCTTAAGAGGAAATGCAAGATGATTCAAAAGAGTAGCCATGGTGATCAAAGAAGTAGGATGCACAGTGGAAGAAGCGTGATGGATGGTACAAGAATCTCCCTCATTTTTCAAAACAACTTCCAAGAGTAAAAATAGCCTTTTATTTTCAAATCCATTACATATACTGATTGCTTTATTTCTCTACTAATATTAATTATACCGCAAGTGCACAGTGTAGTCATAGCTAATACGGGTAAGTACATGTCGTTCCAATAAAGAGAGTGATTACTAGTAATTACATTTCTCCTATTATCTAGGCTAAGGATTAATATTGGATTTTAATAAAGAAAATTAAATTTTAAACAATTAAAATAAATTAGGTAGCAATATTGCACACAGAGATGAAAGAAGTCACTTAAAAAAGAATTATTATCAAGAATTAGTGTCTAGGTTATGAATCCCCCTAAATCCTTAAATAATTAACCTTTTATTCTGCAATTGTTTTATTGACTATTGAACTGTAGAAATTCCTATCATATGCTGATAACTCTTTTGAGACTACTAATAACTGATCTTAGAATTATCAATCGATATTATTCAGGTCAAAGGTACTAAGATTGCTTTACTGATTTGTGAATTCAACTTTTAGGTTTGACATAATCTAAAGGATTTACGTAACCTATTTCTAGGTTTGCAATTAACTCATTTCAATTACGGTATATCTATTTATACACATGATTTCTTAATCTATATGTTATGAAATCTGATTATGAAATAATATTATGGATTTATTATAGCATATATTGAACATATAATTGAATCACAATAGATCAATTAAAACAATTGCATTGGATAAAAGAATCAAAACATGTTATATCCCAAACTTGGTTTCATCTTACCTAAACACTAAATGTGTTTAGTTACACATGATAAAAAATGAAAACAAAAACATAAACAGAAAGAAAAACGAATAGAAAAAGAAGTTTCCATAATTCTAAATCTCCCTTTTAACTCCTATTGCAAGGTAGAGATTTGATCTTGTGTTTTCTCGGATATTTTGATGGTGTCTTTATGTTCTTCACATTTCTGGATTAATATCATCCCTTCTAGATTTTCTCCACATCTGGAATCATCTCTATAAGTCTCCTCTTTCATTTTTCCTCCAATCATGTTTTTATAGTAATTTTTAAGGTTTTAAGAGATGTACACCCGTATATAACCCAAAATCTCCAAAATTTGTGAATTTGTATAGCTTGAGGAACTTACACAACCAAATAAATGGTTGTGTATCCCTTCTTTACTTCAAATCTTCATTTTATTCTACATTTTCATCCGAATTATTCTCCATTTGGTCCATAAAGGCAGTTATAACCTATAAATGCACTTGGAGCAAATTAAGTACCAAATATACAATAAAAGTATAAAATATCAAGCAAAAATACATCAAATATGAGGTATAAATATGGTCAATTATGCATCTATCAAATATCCCTACACTTAAGCTTTTGCTTGTCCTTAAGCAAACCATAATCAAAATTATGAATCTTACAACATCTACCCTTCATTAATTTTTACATATCCACTCATACTATAAGTCATCATCTCATACTAAATCAAGTTAACATACAATTAGAATCAAATTATCCTAAAACTAACTTCCTAAGTAATATTAATAATAACCACATTAATAATTGCATTAAAATCATAAGCATAAATCTCTAAACCCTCACCAAGATTTCACTTAATACATTTAAGTGTTTAGGGTGAAAAGTATTAAAACTCTCAATCAATGCTTAGTAAAACTCTGACCATATGCTCACAGTATTATCACATCACCATCTCATGCATGGAAGAACACAAAATCTCACAACTCTCAAGGAGAAATTAATTCAGACTCAAGAAGACTTCTACAACTCACATCATAATGCAAGCTTTAGATTGAGAGAAGTGTAAAGCTTAAAAGAGTATCAAGAGGCTCTCAAACTCAACAATTCAATTCTCAAACAAGAAGCTAGACTAAATTTGATAAAGGATGGAGACTCCAATATAAGATTCTTTTATGCCACATTATTGGCTAGACAAAATGTGAACAAAATCTCAATATTGCAAGATAATAATGAATTGGAATACTCAGATCAAGATAGCTTGCAAGAGCTAGCAAGAAGCTATTACATATAACTGAAGGGGTTTGATGATACTACTCCACCATGCTGCCATGTTCAAAGATTATTTGATTGTTCTATAGATCAAAGAATTTAAGAAGTTTTGATTTCCCCAATAACAAAACAAGATATCAAGAGAATCCTTTTTTGTTTGCATCCTTCAAAGTCGCTAGGGCTAGATGACTTCTTTACATGGTTCTTCTAAATGATATAGAATATAATATGTGAGCTCTTTACTGAAACACTCCTTGAATTCCTTGCATCTTACAAAATGTTGTAGGAATTAAATCACATGTATGTCTATTTGGTCCCCAAGAAGCATAACTATCAAGACCCGAGAGTTTTCTTGAGGGAGAAGAAGAAACAAGGAAGGAAGAAGGGAGGATGAGTTTGTTAAGAAAAAATGAAGAGATAGAGACAAAGAAGAGCTGTAGGGAAAATAGGAGTATAAGTTTGTTATATTTCATCAACGTGCATGCTTTTACAATTGTAGTCTATATATAGGTTGTTATAGAGTTACAGTAACAACTTGTACAGATTGATAAAATTCTACTATTCTATTATCACTATTCAATTCTTTATTCCCTCCAATAAATGCCCTTAATGATTGCATGTAACTTCTCTATTTGATTTCCTATTTTGCCCCACACTTCCTGACATCTCCCCTTCTTTGAGAGCAACCTTGTCCTCAAGGTTAAAAGTTTGGAAATTGTTGTTGGACATCAGCAACATCTTCCCATATACCCTCCATTAGGCTTAATGACACCCATTGAATTAGCAATTGATCAACCTTCTTTCCCCTTTGTTCGACCTCCCTTGCGTTGAGGACTCTCAAATGTTCAAATGATATAGTCCCTTTATCCTCCAACTATACTAGAGATAGGGTTACTATAGTCATGGGTCTTATTTTTGCCTAAAGCAAAGAAACGTGGAAAATTAGGTGGATGGTGGCATGTGTGGGAAGCTTCAAACGATAGGCTACTTTTCCCACCTTAGCTTCGACTGGAAAGGGATCATAGTAATGGCTGCAAGTTTGGTCGAAGATCTCGCCATTACAGATATTTATCGGTAGGGTTGTAGTCTTATGTATACTAAATCACCTACTTGGAATGCTCGATCAGTGCGATGCCTATCCGCAAATCTTTTCATGCTCTATTGTGCCTTAAGCAGGTTAGCTTTAAGGATCTATTACACATGTTGCTTCTCTTTTAGGAAATCATTAATTGCCGCTACTCGAACCTTGGGCTCTATCATTGCGGGGTCTTGTGGAGGAGAGTACCCAAATAAGGCCTCAAAGGGGGTCATTTTAAGCATTGTGTGCTAATTGGTGTTATACCACCATTGTGCAAAGGTATCCACCTCGCCCACTATTTTGGCTGCATGAACGTCATGCAGTATAGATAAGACTCAAGGCACTGATTGAGGCATTTTTTTTAATTGTTTGTCTATGGAGGGTATGCAGAGGAGTGAGCTAGAGTGGTGCCCAAGAGTCGGAATAGCTCAGTCTAAAACAAACTGGTGAAAATCCTGTCTCAATCAGTAATGATCCCTTGCGGCACTCCATGAATTTTTACTACATGGTCGAAGAACTCTCATGCTATATCAAGCACGGTAAACAGATGAGCTAATAGTATGAAATGGCTGAATTTTGTCAATCTATCTACTACCATAAGTATAATGTCCTTCCCTTATGATTTGGATAATCCTTCTATGACATCATGCTCACATGGCTCCATGCTTGAGCAGGTGTGGGTAGTGGTTGGAGGAGACCAGGAAAGGGAAGGTTCTTTGATTTGCAACATTGAGACACCTTGCACTCCTATACATACTGCAGCATGTCTGCCTTCATCCCTCGGCAGTAGAAAAGTTGCCTCAGGTGTTGGAATGTTCCTTGTATGCCAGAATGGCCCCCGATCGCTGACGCATGTATGGTTTTGATTAGCTGCCAATGGAGCCCTGTATTCCTTCCCGTATAGATTCGGTTGTGGAATCTCATAATGCCCTGTATGAGATTGTAGCCCACACAGGATTTTAGGTCGATCAGGAGGGCAGCAACACATTCTTCTACGAACGTGGCCCCCTTGTAACTCCCTGTCACCTCCTTGAGCCAGGCAGGAATAACCATAGAAATACCTACCAACTCACCTTTACCAAGCTCAATCACTTCGTAAATGCAGGACAGTGCATCCACAACCCTGTTCTCTTTCCCACTCCTATATTTAATCTCATACTCTAGGCCCAATAGCTTGCTAACCTCTGTCTTTTGTAGTTGTGTGCGCAAACGTTGCTGAAGTAAATGCTTCAGACTTTCGTGGCCTGTCAAAATTACAAAGGGTCGTACCTTCAAGTAATGGCACCATTTGTATACTACCATGATTAGCGCCAACAGCTCTTTTTCGTACACCAATAGTCCCTCATTCTTGGTACCCAGTTCCTTGCTTAAGTATGCTAATAGACGTCCTTTTTGCATCAAGATTGCTCCCAGCCTTATCCTAAAGGCATCTATCTTAACTGTGAACGGTTGCTCAAATTCTAGTAATGCCAATATTAGGGCTTGAGTCATGGCTTGCTTAAGTGCTTTGAAGGCGTGCTGAGCTTCTTCATTCCATGCAAAGGCGTTCTTCTTTAGTAACGTAGTTAGGGGCTGCTAATGTGTCCATATTCTTTAACAAGCTTCCTATAATAACCCGTTAAGCCTAAGAAGCCTCTTAACGCCTTTGATCGATCTGGGTATAGGCCATGATAACATTGCCTCTACCTTTTTTGGGTCAATTTTCACTCCTTCCTCTGCTATAACGTGCCCGAGATACTCCACTTGATCTTGCCCGAAGGAGCATTGGGACCTTTTGGCATAAAGCTAATTTTGGCGTAGTAGTTTGAAGGTAATCTCCAAATGTTGCAAATGAATCACCAAGTTTGGGTTGTAAATGATGATGTTGTCAAAGAAGACAAGCACGGCCTCCTCAAATGTGGCTAGAACACCTAATTCATCAAGGCCAGGAAGGTTGTAGGAGTGTTAGTTAAACCAAATGGCATAACATGAAGCCCTATTCTCTTTCCCACTCCTGTATTTAATCTCATACTCTAGGCCTAACAGCTTGCTAACCCCTCTCTTCTGTAGTTGTGTTTGCAAACATTGCTGAAGCAAATGCTTCAGACTTTCGTGGTCTATTTGAATTACAAAGGGTCGCACCTCCAAGTAATGGCGCCATTTGTCTACTGCAATGATTAGCAAGAGGTTTGGAACTTTTCCATTTGTGATTATAGGTGCGTGAGCTGGTGCTCAGAATTTCTTATACTAGTACCATCGGCCATTGTGGTGGGTAGGTAGTCGCAGAATCGATGCTCTAATACCAAGATGTCAAAACCTGAGAGTTTTCTTGAGGGAGAAGAAAGAACAAAGAAGGTAGAAGGGAGGATCAGTTTGTTAAGCAAGAATGAAGAGAGAGAGATGAAGAAGAGTTGTAGGGAAAATAGTAGTAGAAGTTTGTTATATTTCATCAACATGCATGCTTTTACAATGATAGTTTATATACAGGCTATTATAGACTTACAGTAATAACTTGTACGGATTGATAAAAATCTAATATTCTATTATCACTATTTAATTCTTTATTCCTACCAATAAATGCCTTTAATGATTGCCTGTAACTTCTCTTTCTGATTTCCTCTTTTGCCCCACACTTCCTGACAATAACCCTTGAAGAATGGAAGATTTTAGACCAATATCATGTTGCAACATTACATATAAATTGATTTCAAAGTTCCTAGCTAAAAGATTAAGAAATGTTATTAGTGGAATCATCAACTCAGCCCAAGGTGCTTTCATTCTAGACAGGAATATTAGAGACAACATACTTCTTTTACAAGAACTGCTAAAGGAGTATAATTTAGGTATAAAAAAAAGTTGCCTATTGAAAGTTGCTTTTTACAAAGCATTTGATACAGTTAGTTGGGGGTTTATTAGATTATGTCTTGAAGCAATCCAGCTACCGATTGGATCCACTCTCCATAAGCATATTGTAATAAGTTCTGAGAATGTTTGCTAAGTGATCTGGGTTAAAGCATAACACTGAAAAAAGCAACCTCTTTATATTTTTAGATACAAGGAATCAAATAGAAATAAGTGAGATTATTAGGCTAAATATACATTCGACTCCATTCAAATATCTTGGAGTACCAATAACAACTTCAAAGCCAAAATTCAATGACTGTCTCCCCCTCATTGAAAAGATCAAAGTTAGAGTGAATGCATGGCAAAATTGATTTCTTTCTTATGCTACCAGACTAACTCTCATCATTTCTATACTTAGCAGTCTACATTTACATTGGACTGCACATATTGTATTACCAAGAAAAGTTACAAAAGAGATTGACAAATTAATGAAAGCATACCTTTGGGCAGGCAAAATTGGAAATACTAACAATGCAAAGATAAAATGGAGTGAAGTTGTTATCCCAAAGAAGCATGGAGGGCTTGGGATCATTTCTATCTCAAATATACAAAAGTACTAACGTGTAAAAGATTATAGAGACTACACAATTACCATAAGGTACTTTGGATTAAATGGATCCATGAATATCACCTCAAAAACATGAATTTTTGGCAACTTTCTTGTACAAAAGAAGTCTCATGGATCTTTAATCAGCTAATGAAGATGAGAGAAATGGTTTATCTCCGAATTAAGCACAAGGTTGAAAATGGAGAAAAAACTTAGGTTTGGTTTGATAATTAGCTAGACACAAGCCCCATCATTCATAACCTAGAGATTAACCATTAGAGCAATAGAATCCCACTGAACCTCAGAATTTCCTCATTAATCTGCAATGGTGAATGGAATGAAAATTTTATAGGCTTTACCGTTGTATTAGAACACTTTCCTCAACTGAATGATGTAGAACGAGAAGATGAAATCACCTGGACCCTTAACCTGACTAGGGTATTCTCAAATCAATCCTGCTATAGAATGCTTATCAACAGATCTTTTGGCAGCCCCCTAG
This sequence comes from Erythroxylum mucronatum, assembly GCA_027563825.1. Lineage (NCBI taxonomy): Eukaryota > Viridiplantae > Streptophyta > Magnoliopsida > Malpighiales > Erythroxylaceae > Erythroxylum > Erythroxylum mucronatum. Next base: position 2,567,690 of record JAOSBP010000009.1, read on the forward strand.
TATAGTGGAGAAATGTTTTAATTCCTAAAGCCTCTCTAATCACTTAGCTAGTGATTAGAAACAGGCTCAAGACTAAAAGTCAGTGGTATGGCAACATTGATTCTGTTTGTGTATTATGTAAGATGGCAGTGGAAGATCATAACCATCTATATTTTTCTATGTGGGTTTTCTAAAGTTGTATAGAGCAAGACCCTTCATATGATTGCAAGAGACAACTTCACGTATAAATGGGAGCAAATGCTGAGCTGGTCCATAAAAAATGGAATACTAATCAAAACAGCCTTCACCATAGCCATTTACACTCTTTGGAAGGAAAGAAATAGTAGAATGTTAAAGAACACTGAAGTGGGAAAATATCAGCTAGCTGACCAGATAATCAACTGGATTAGATTAGTTATTTTGGCTAACATTGCATAGGATGCACTCTCGTTGGACACGAAGGAAAGTTGGAAACTTTAATCTGCTTGTAATATTGGTTTATAAATGTCATGTTTTTAATGTTTTAATTCTTATGAACTTCCAACAATGCTGTAATTAAATTTAAGCTTAATAGCTCAAAACTCATTGTAATGTTATATTAGCTTTGCCTATAGTTAATACAATGTATTCATTTTTTAAAAAAGTCATATTAGAAAGTTAAATTTAATTTTAAAAAATATCATCTAAATTAGATACTACATTAATTAGACTTAATTCAAGTTAATATACAATTAACAATATTTTTGGTTTAGTTTAACAAATCAAGCTGCCATAGTTTAAATTAGTTAATTTTTAAATAGATATTGTAAACTAAATTAAAATATTATTAATTTTACATTAATCTCTTTTTTTTTTACTTTACCTATTTGACTACCTTATCTTTATTTTATTGATTTTCTATCAATTCAATTTTTTCTCTGATTTCTACTCATTCCTTTACCATTTTCACAATTTAATCTCTATATTAAAAATCTTAAATTACCTTTTGATTAACAAAAATAGTTGAATATTTCTTAATTTTATTTTATCCAACACACCCCCAGACTACTAGAACGTGTTTTCCTTTAAAATATGCTAAATAAGGAGACCTATATATAAACTATAAAAAAATTACCATTGTCTTTGCTGTGAATGGTACTTACAATGCGTTTACAGTTCTACTCAAAGTCCATTGTAATCTTCACCCTTTTTCACCTAATAGTAACTAAAAAATAACAAAGGCATTATAATAGTTATACAGCGAGGTAAGCTTAATTCATTTTGCGACCCAGCCAAATGCGACGCCGTCTTAATATTGTCTTCAATCCAAAAGTTACAGAACTAGATGTTGGGATAAAATAAATAAACAAATAAAAGAGTAACTGAAGAGATATAAATTTACTTTAATAACATCTTTTTGTTTAAAATGGATTAATTTAATTAATTAATCGATCAATTTTTATAAATTAATAATTTCTTATAAATTAAAATAAATCAAGTAAGTTTTAATTAGCAATTTTTAATTAAACTTTAACTTCATTGATAAGTAAAAACAATATCTTTTAATCATATTTTAAATTCTTCAAATTTATTCAATATTTAATCAATTTTATGATTTTCTAACACTAATTAAATTTTTTGAACCTTAAAATCTTTGTCGGTTTAACTCAATCTTTTTTTTAAATTACACGGAAACAGAAACAAACTAACTAAATTAGTGCATATGGCAGCGGTGTAACACGCTGTGAGCGTCTCCGAGGAGAAAGTCCAAAACAGTCAGCGGGGGCGCTTGGAGAATGTGCAATCCTAGGCTGGGGAGGGTGGCAAGGGAAGCGAGATCATCCACGCATTGATTCCCTTCACGAGGAACGTGTTGAATCTTGACCTCCTAATCCCGATGGAGGAGATGTCGGGTACCTGTCATCAAAAAGGAATCATCAGTCAAAACAGGATTGGAAGAGGAAAGTAAATTAATAATTTCGAAGGAATCCATTTCAACAATAACTTGACGATAGCCCAGAACCCTGGTGAAGTTGGACTCTACGAAATTCGGTAGAGAGTGGTGACCCCGTGGGAGGTACTGGGTAAATCCACCACACCACTGGCCATGGCAATTACAAAAGGAAACCCCCTCCTCGAGTCCAGATTCTTTGTCCAATATTATAGTATTTTATTGTGTCCAATAAATCTCAGCCATTTATTTACGTAAATTTCGCGTGGATCCCGTAAAATAAATGGTTGAAATTTTATAAGACAGAATAATATTAAACAGAGGATCTAGATCCGTCAACCCCACAGTGCTACTGAGTCGCCCGCAGCCCTAACTTAATTGTCACCCATAACTTAATTGTCACCCAAGCCAAGACTCTTGACCTTACTTGTACCTTACACAAATGCATCTATTTGACGTGATTGTGAGGGCTCAATTTATTTGTGAAAATGAAAAGTATAAATTAGTTTCATTCATTGTAACGTTCCAATAAAAACACATAGAAAGTGAAGGTGAAGATTGAAGGCTGTGTCGTATTTATAAAATCTAAACGATGTAAGATACAAAATAAAAAATGTAAGTCATATCTTCTAAAGAATGTCACAGATAAAGACTGGCGCACGCTACTAAGAAGAGAGAATATTTATCCTTACCTCCTCTTCTTTCTTCTCGTTCTTTAATATATTTATGCTTTCGTTCCTCCTCTCCTCCGCTTCTCTTTCTTTACCTATCCTGATTTCCTTCCCCTTCTCCCACAGTTTGCCCCCAGCTTCTGATTCTTCGATAAACTTCACAATCAAAACCCTCGATTTCTGGTACTGTCTCTTTCTCACTCCCTCTTTCCTCTGAAACCAAGTAGAATTTTGTTGATTGTACTTGTTCCGTTGTTTTGGATTTCTGTCATTATATAGACTCGTTTATCCATGTTTTGAAGTCGGATTACGACCTGGTTTTTAATTAGAATGCAGAATTAGATTACATGACTGTCTTGGTCTTTAAAGACATAGTTAACTTACATGGGTAACACCGGTTTGTGCTGTCGATATTCAGTTGAAGATTCTCCGGACTTTGATTAATTATTTCTGATCTTGTTTCTCTTCCCTATATATCAGGAGGGATGGTCTTGCTGGGCTCCAAGTTTCTTTTTATGACAGCCATTATACTTGTGTGATATATTTTCCTGCTACGTCTCTTTCACCCGTCTTTCTTCTTCCTTCGAGGACATGACTGATATCGACTTGTTGTTTGTTTTATTTGGAGAAGGAGAGGCTTTTCATGTTAGAAAAGCTGATGAATTTTGATTAATTCCAAGTCCAGTTTCATCTTTTTTTTAGTCTTTCACCGGAAAGTTGGTACATCCATTGACTCCGTTTAGTTAAGGTATATGTCAAAGTTGTTGGCGGGTTAGCAAGTGAATTTTGTCTTCGAATGGCTTTCGGTTAACTAAAGTTGTCTTGAGGTCGGCTTTTACCTTCTTGTTAGAATATCTTTTCTTCTAAGTTTGCTATCGGATCCCTGTTTTGGCTTTTTCATTTTTCTTATAATAATAATAATAATAATGAGTTACCAAATAGAAAAGTCGTCGTCTTTTGGTTAAACGATCTTATCATACATGTGCACTACAGCTTGTGGTATTTTTAGCACAAGTCGTGCATTAGGTAGCTGATAGATATGGACTATATATCTCATGAGCTTGATTTCAATGGTTTTGATTGGAGAGTTGCACAAATTTGACCAAAAGCCATCGACACATTCTTTTCCACAGGAGGGTGGCTGGTCTGGTCTTGTCTGGTAGCTAGCTTGTTAGTTAGAATGAAACAATCTGGTTTTGCATATGGTTTCAGGTCTGTGAATACGGCCTCTGGAGAAGGACGCACGATGGCTATAATCTAGAAACTACACTTCAAGAGCATGAGCTAGAAGATAAAGTTTCACCAGAGATGTGGAACTCGTCGTCTCAGTCACTTGGACATTCTAATAAAAGTTCCTCCAATGGTTTCGACTGCAATATTTGCTTGGACTGGGTTCAGGACCCAGTAGTCACACTCTGTGGTCATCTCTACTGTTGGTCCTGCATCTACAAATGGCTTCATTTCCACACTTCCTCTTCCACCCAAAACCTAGATAATTACAAGCGACAGCAACAATGCCCCGTGTGCAAAGCAGAGATTTCTCAAGCATCCCTGGTTCCAATATTTGGCCGTGGCCAAACCACAAAACCCTCCAAAAACACAACTCCTGATCGGGGTCTAGTCATTCCAAGAAGACCTCTTGGTCCTGTTTCTCAACTCAATCTTCCAAGATTACCTTCTTCCGGTACTATCAGTCCGCACTTACCACATCAAACTCGACATCACCACTCGTCAGCCGGCAGTTATCGTGGTTCGTCAGAAGTGCTCAGGTCAGGCATGCTCAGTCCATCGATTGGGATGTTACGTGAAATGCTATATTCAAGGGTATTTTGTAACTCTGCGACTAATCTATACGTGTCTACGAATTCGTCTCCTCTAGCCCAAGAAACTTCAAGAACAAGAAGGCTTGTACAGCAGGCAGATAGGTCTCTCAACAGAATAAGCTTTTTTCTGTTTTGTTGTGCGTTTCTGTGCTTACTACTCTTTTGAAATCATATTGTGTTTAGATGTTTATATTCAAAAACGAAAGATTAACCCTTGTAGATCGGTCGATCTTACGAGATGAGCTAATAACCTGTGGATTAAGAGGAGTCCAATTTTTCTCTCTAAATTTTATGATGTCTTATCGTGTCAAATGAATCTCAACCATTTATTTATGCATGTTCTACATTTATTTATGTGGGATCCACACGAAACTCGCATAAATAAATGGCTGAGATTTACTAGGCACAATAAAACATCATAAAAATTAGACAGAAAATCTTGTTCCGATTAAGAAGCGTACGAAATGATTGGTCCACTGAAATTACTGAAGACAAATGTACTACTTGTTAGTACGTTTTTGTTTGCTTGGCCTCAATTAAACTCTGGGACGAGAGACCATGTGTTCTACTCGGTTTCATCTAACCTTATCCTTTAATCAAAGGCTGCTACTTGCCTGTCAGCGGTACTATCCCGGTAGTACCATCTTGTGCAAACGAATTGCCCTTAAGAGTCACCGGTCGTATCGCTTTCTAGGACATAAACAAGTACTTAATCTTGATATCATTATCCTTATCCATAAGGGCATGTATCCATTCTTAAAGTTTCCATAAAATCTCAATTAAGTGATTAATGTTCTAAAGTGTATAATTTAATCCTTAAAATTAATGTTTGATCATGAATGAACCTTGATTTAATGAAACATAATAATGATAACATAACTATGACTTTTTATGGGAGTTTAGTTATATAAAAAAGTGAAGTTTTTTTAGAAATAAAAATAAATTGATGAATAGAATTCTTTTTTGTTTGGAGAAAGATGAATAGAATTCCTAAAAGAGGTACAAAGAAGTAGCGACTTGAATTGGTCTAGGCTAGCTAGTATAACTAAGTATTTACGCAGTGTTTGGTTGTTGTCCCCATTAGTAGGAACAGTTGACAAAACATAAAAATTATGTCCCTCCCTTATGTTTGGTTGCTGTCTCCAGAGTTTTGTCCTCTGTCCTCGGATGACAGAAACAAAAGTTTTTGTTCCTTCCAAAATGAAGGACAAAATTTCTTGTTTCCATCTCCGAGATAAAACACATAAGCAACTTCCAGAAATACCCCTCCTCCCACATAAGCAAATTACTATTATTATTATTATTATTATTATTATTATTATTATTATTATTATTATTATTATTTTTGTATTTATTATTGTTATTATTAATTCTTATTATAAATTTTGTACTTATTATTATTATAAATTTTGAATTTATTATTATTATTATTAATTTAGTATTATTATTATTATTAATTTATTATTATTATTACTACTACTGCTATTATCATTATTATTATAAATTTTGTATTTATTATTATTATTATTTATTATCATTATTATAAATTTTGTACTTATTATTATTATTATTATTATTATTATTATACGAAATTAATTATCGTATTATTATTATTAATTTTTAATTAATTTTTATTTTATTATAAATTTTGTTTTGATTATTATTATTTATTATTATTATTATTATAAATTTTGAACTTATTATTATTATTATTATATTTATTTTTTTGTTTTCATTTTATTATTAATTTTATTATTATTATTATTATTATTATTATTATTATAAATTTTGAATTTATTACTATTGTTATTATTATTATTATTATTATTATTATTATTATTATTATTATTATTATTCGATATTAATTTTTTATTGTTATTATTATTATTATTTGTTAACTTTTTTACTAATACAAATCA